>OY365810.1:13153914-13168914 GCA_959347315.1 Bimastos eiseni | reverse complement strand
GCGAGACGAACCAACGGAGAGTTGGGAGGATGCACAGCTGAAATAAGGCGAGACAAATCGACGGCAATATGGAAAGAAAAAACGATGAAGGTTTTGGATGGAACGCAACAATGGAGGGATGGAGAGAGATGAATCTGGAATGGGTGGAAAGCTGGGAGGACGAACAAAGGAGAATCGGAGAGAGAGAGAGAGAGAGAGGAGAGAAGGGAAGATAGCCCTGTAGGAGTTGAGGCTTGTCACCACTTCCATATCCACCATCCACCCCTCCAATGCGAAGTGGGTCCTGAGTGTAGACATGGAAGCGGTGGTGGTGGGCGAATGAAAGGCGCCCAGCCCTATAGGCCAGGCATCGTCGGTCCGTTTCCCGTCAATCATCCACAGTCGGCTGAGCGCATTGCACATAAAGCGACTCTGGCCATTCCCATTTCCCTGGCCTTATCCTGCTCATCCTTTAATTCAGGTCTCTCTTCTTTCAATGTTATTTCTCCATTTCCTTCGTCCGTCGCAATCATCCCCATATTCCTATCCTTCCTTTTCCGATACCTCTAGTTAGCCTTACGCTACCTCTTTGTGCTCGTCCGTCTTCATGCACTGAACGATGTCACAATATCCACACAATTATTACCTCATAGATCTAAATATATAAATATATATCTATAAATATATATATACATATCTATATATAAATATATCTAGTTGTACATCTAAATGTAATGCTAGGTTGACGTGATGTGCTTAGACATGATACACCGGATGATCCGGATTTAGCCATTAGGCTTGTGAACGCATGAATATGTTGGTTAATAAACCAGCATATTATGTGATCAGCGTCATAGGGATATAATATTTAGTTAAGATTCAGTCGGCTTAGTTAAGACTCTTTGGTAGTTTCTGGATAAAATCAGATCAGTCAAATCAAATAAAAATCATTTTTATTTCTTACACATCAATCAATCACAGTCAAAACAAAACAATTGAACAGATACTCTGTATGACAAAGTTTGTGTAATCATCCAGAATCCTAACAAACTAGGATGTGATGCTCAGCAATGGGTGATCTAAATAGAGACATGTCTCGTATAATACACATTGGATAGGTATACGCAGACGGCAAGATTATTATGTGTGTATTAGCAAACAGCAGTTTCCTAGATAAACAGTAGCAAGCAACCACTTAAAATAAGCAATGAATGATGAGTAGATTGTTAAAACCTAGGAAATCAAAAATATGAACATAGAAAGAAGAAGAAAAGAAGAAAACAGAAAAAATAAGAAGAAGGAAGAAGGAAGAAGGAAGAAGCGAGCAAGAATTAAATAGCGGGACCATGTATAATGACCAATACAAAGTCCTGATACTGTAGACATGAATTTAACTGCATAGAAGTCAGTTTTTAGAGATTTTTCAAATAAAACAAAACGACGTGGAGGACACTATTTGAACCAATTAAAAACTATCGACCTCTTCATCTAATTACTTCAAGATTCAATAAATTCAACTCACAATTCATGACAAGTTACAACCCAAACTGGCCTAATATTACACAATATTAGTGCGTTGTGTTGATATTTCATAACCAGTTATTGGTTATATTATAACAAACCGTAAGCCAAAAGGAGCGCTGCAACCGGTAGTAAAACATCAAAATCATATCTCCATCAACAAAAGACTTTCTTAAAATCCTTCATTATTCCTCGGACTTATCACTGATTAGTCAAAGCGTCATCCTTTACACTTAGACTGATCATAACAAATTAGTCTCACTAGGCCTTAACTGTAGCCTATAATTATACATTGCATCTTTGTTGTTTATTTTACCAATCTCTTCCTGAATCTGTTGGTTGAACTTGGTTCCCTCATTTGATTTGTCATTTCCTTCTTTACGTACGACTCACTTTTAAATTACTTTAATAGCCTGCTTCGCTCTTTGGTGTACTTATGCCATGAGTATAATTGTCCCAATTTACAGCCTAGTTTTAGTGAACATTTATAAATGCCGAGGTGACAACAGTTACAATTTAGAGCTAATAATTTTCTTTTATATCTTATCTTTTTTTTCCAAATTGATATATCCATTCTCTACAATATTCGCCTCTTCACAGCACGTTCAGATCGTCGTAATCTTCTCCCCTCTCTCTATAATTCTCCCTTCGTCTCTCCCTCTCTCGCTGGCTCTCCCTCTCTCTTGTCTCTTCCCTTCTCTCCCACTCTTTCGCTCTCTCTTTCTCTTCCTCTCCCTCTCTGGGGCCCCTCATGCTATACCTCACTCCCTCTCTTCCATTTTCGCTCTCCCTTTCTCCCTCAATTCCTTTCGCCCTCTCTCCTTCTCACTCTCTGTCCCTCTCTCTTCTTCTCCCTCTCTCTCACCCAGTATATTCTCTCCCTCCCTATGCATCTCCTGCATGAATAACTAAAGTTGCCTCTTCCTTACCCTCGCCCGTCGGTGTTTCGTTCCCTAAGGTCATGTCGTTGTGCAACGCCTCGCAGTCGCCTTCTTCCTCCTCTTCTGCTTCCCATTCATTGCTATCGCTTTCCGCCTACATTCGACTAATGATATCGATTATCGGATATCCTGCCAGTCATGATTTCAAAGAACGGGGTTAAAGAGTGCAGCACGAGATAATCCTAGGGTCATCGAGGTCAAGTTGACGACTTAAGCAGCGTCATATTTCAAGCTGCGTAGAAAGGAGGCGATCAATTCATATACCACAGACAATGTAATTCACGCAGTTGTTGGCCAATTCACGTCTCCCCGACAACCGACAGTACGACCAAATAACACACTGACAGTCCGGCCAACTGACACACTGACAGTCCGACCTTCTAGCACACTGTCAGTGTGACAGTGCGACAGACAGATACAGTGACAGGCCCACCAACTGACACACCGACAGTCCTCCGATCGACTGGCACACCAACATTTTGATCAACCGTCACGTCCATCAAGACATCGATGCTCCAACCTTGTAACTGACCAACCGACCCTCGTCTTTGAGTGGCGATCCTTAATAATGATCGCCACTCATAGCAAGGAATTTCTATGTTCGCATTTTATTGCCTACGGACTTAACGTATCGCATTCCACGCGTAGTGCAAGCCTCTGCTTCGCCGGATATCGAACCAATCGGATTAATAGTGCAATAGGATCGACGTATCCCATAGTAAAAATGTAAGTAAGTTTATACTTTATTGAACCACTTGCAGACGCACTGCGGCATGCAGGGACATCACACATCAGCAACTGAAAAATGTACAATCACAAAACAATCACAATTAGCAATTACAAAACACGTCTTCTCGGCTGTAAGAAGTGATGAGAAAGTAACCAATCGAAATCGAATAATTTGTATAGTATTCGGAATAGAACCAAGGATACAATGAGAATAGTGCAGGTTAAAATCATTTCAATTGGATGATGAGAATGTGAGAGAGAGGCAACAGCCCCGATGCTATTTTTGCCTTCTTCCCCATTCTCTACGATTTCCATCAAGGGAAAGCTGGAAATGTGGACCAATAATTCGTCTTCGACGCTGCCCTGTGGAGTTACCCTAAGGGAGTTTTTTCTACTTCGTATCTGAATAGAAGCTCAGCCGATGAGGAGAATTGCTGAGCCCTTTCCAATTGGTCTTCTGTGGTCGTCCATTCGTCAGTGAGAAAGCACTCAGCAGCCACCGGAACACAGAAAGACGTCTTAATAATTTCTTGAAAAGGCGTTTATGGGAAATGGGCTGACTGGTGGAAATAAGTGGCTAGGACACCCGGATACAGAGGCTGAGATAAGGACAGCGCTGTGAAGACGTACAGGCGGAACGAAAGAGGCGCTTAGGAAGACAGCGATAGGTCATGAGTGGAACTTAGGAAGCCGTTAGGAGGAGTTGACGGGAGTGATAGAGGGAGTAAGTGGGGAGGTGACGAAGGGAGGAAGGATGCAAATGGACCAACCGGATGGAAGAGAGGTAGATGACGTCTGATGAATTGCTGGAGACTTTCGTTCACTTCCATCAAATGACGAGACACGTCAACTAACAGCCAACTATTAGCCTCCACCGGCTCCAAACCACCTCCTCCTACTCTCTTCCTCTTCCTCCTCCTATTCCCTTTTTATCTCTCATACTTCTTATCTTCCTCGTATTTTTCCCTTTCCCCGTGTTCCTTCTTTTAGCCACTTACTCTGCTTCCTTCTTCTCCTCCTCGCCTTAGTCAATTCCACATATTTCTTATTTTTCTCCTTCCTTCTATTCCCCGTCTTCCTTCCCTAAACAATTTTTTCCTCTTCCTTCCCTCCTGTTCCTTCTTTATCCATTCCTCGTATTTCATCATTTCCTTTTACTCCTTTCGCCCTTCCCGTCTTCTTTCTTTTAAACTACTTCCTTCTCGTCCTACTCCTTATTCAATTTCTCCACCTTCGTCTTTCCCTCCTCTATCTTCTTTCTCTTTTCCTCGTCGTACTTCTGTATAGCCTCCTCCTCCCCTCTTTCTCCTTCCCTCTCATCCAAACCCCGCTAAATTTGTCCTCCCCTATTTACTTAGCAGTTATGTAAACCTATTCTCCTCCTCCTCGTCGCCATTCCCATCCTCATTCTCGTCCTCCTCATGTTATCTCCAATTGACCAATAATTAATCACTCCTTTCATTCGCTTTCACCATCCGACCTTCCAAATATATTGATGCCAATCTACATCAATCGCTTCTTCCTCGCAGTCTTCCTCCTTCTTTTTCATCCTCAATCCTTCATCAGTCCTTCCATCGCTCTCGGCCTATCTCTCTCCCTTTAGATTCAGTTCCTTCGCAATAACGTTAATTCATCTCCACGCTGTCTTTCCGTGCATCCTCTCTTCCATTTCCTCTTCTCTCTAAACAGACTCTGATACAACATACATGTAGTTGCCGATCAGTAAAAGCAGATGTTGCACCAGGGCAGCATCAAAACTCAACACAATACGATGCAATACAACCGTATCAGACGATGCCTTCCTTTCAAAGTGCGCGTCATCACACGACAGAATAACAATCACGCGGAGTAATTGCGACTGAAGGACTCCTCCAAAGTCCCAACAATGTCCTACCACCAGTCTCAGTGGAGCCCTGTACCCGCTCCATAGTTCGAGCCCTCTAACTAATCGGCTAATGTGTGCCTTCACAGCGTGCAGTAAGCTACAACATAAGGCAATGAAACAAAGTCCACATCTCTCACATCGCTCGGAAAGCACAACATCATCTACATGTGTTGAACGAGTGTTGAGATGAGGTCAGGTCAGGAAGTACGTGGTGACATTTACTTTGCTGTTGAAGTTAATGCTCAGAATAAGTTTCGCTGTAATCCCAGATGAAACAAATAACGGTGGAGACGAAGTCATAATTGACCGAGACTCTCCATTCTCGTGTCTATAGCACGCAGCTGGGACCTATGTACATGCACCAAGCCACACTAAACCACAAGCCATACTAAGCCATCCTCACTGCCATCTTCTCTGCGTGGGATCGGGCGGTCTCGTCTTAAACATCATAATTTCATGACAACCAAGAGAAGAACTTCGTTGGCGTTGCACGCGTGTTATCGTTGAGTCTGAAAACATAAATGAATTTGTAGCATAGACTAGAAAATTAATGTTGCCAAGGAATTGGCATTTATTTCCTCGGTCTCTGCTGCTTGTTCTCTGCTGCGAAATTAATCACATATATATATAATTTACATATTTAAAATATGTATTTGTATATAAAAATGCACATAATATATATATATATCGCAATAATATATATATCATATAACTAGCTGTTATTTGCATGAATATAATATGGACTGTCAATCAATTTCGCCATATCAGATGCGACTATACCCGAGTTTTAAGTATGCATTACCTAATACATCCATCCATCATCTATCTATCTTTCCATCTACCATTGCATCAATCCACTTATCGCTTTGCCTAACCAAGATCATCCATGCCTTCTTCATCCCATCCAGCAACCAATCTATCAGAAAGTGCATCGATTCGTTGATCCTATTGCTCACACAAAAACCTATCCATCCAGCCACCAATACAGCAACTCATCCATCTGTTCAACCATCCATCTATTCATTTACTGATTCGTCCACTCACTTAACCATCCACCCATCTATCCACACATCCACCCATCCACATATCACACCACCCATCGATCCAATAACTCATCTATCCACTCATTCACTTATCCATTCACTCAACCATCTACCTACCAATCCAATCCGTCTTCAACCTACCCATTTATCCACTCATCCACCTACCCATCCATCCACTCATCCACCTTCACATCCATCCACTCATCCACCTATCCATCCATCCACTCATCCACCTATCAATGCATCCACCCACTCATCTAACTAGTATCCATCCATCCATCCACTCATCCACTAATCCATCCATCCACTTATCCACCTTCACATATATCCACTCATCTACCCATAAATCCATCCAGTCATCCACCTACTATTCATCCATCCACTCATCCATCCATTTACACATTCATCTATCCAACTACTCATCCAATTACCTATCCATCCATCAACCTATCTATCCATCCACCTATTCATTCATCCACCTATCCAATGTATACATCCATCCATCTGTCCATCTATCCACATATCCATCCATCCACCTATGCATCCATCCACCTATCCATCTTTCTAATTATCCATCCTTCCACCTATTCATCTATCCACATAGCCATCCACCTATCCATCTAACCACCTATCCATCCATCCACCTATCCATCCATCCACCTATCCATCCATCCATCTATCCATCCATCCACCTATCCATCTATTCATCCATCCACCTATCCATCTATTCATCCATCCACCTATCCATCCACCTATCCATCTATTCATCCATCCACCTATCCATCCACCTATCCATCCATCCACCTATCCATCCATCCGTTGGGCAATAACTAGCTTTGATTTTATTGATGTCTTGGTTGTTTTGCCAGCGTCTGTAGAGGGCGCCACATCTCCAGCGGCGACTGTGGCGACATCTAGCCAGGCAAGCGGCTGATAGAAACTGACAATTTAAGCCACGTGACCACCGGCGAAGTCATTAATCACTTCCGGGTAATGGTTGGCTTGGCGAATAGCACAACTTTCGATCGATCGCCAGAGGGATGAGAAGATCTTGCGCAGTGGCTAAGTGTCAGGCGTCGAACCCATAATTATGCTAGCATTGGGCAGGCGTTCGCTTAAGGAAGCGGTTACATCAAGTTCTGAGTAGTTACCTAAATGGGTGCTATATATAAATCTACACAATAAATGAATTAATGAAAACCAAATTGATAATTCCATCCGCTAGTTTGCTAGAGAATTCCTCCCCAGCTCTTGCAAGCTCACTAACTCAATCAACTGCTCACTCCATCAATTACTCGTTCGTTCCTTCACTCACTCCCTAACCCGACCATTTACTTACTCGCTCGTTGCATATACACGTATTTGCTCGATCGCCAGTCCGCTCGATAGTGCACACACTTATTCACTAATACACACACGCTCACTCATTAAACCACGATCTCGCTCACTCTCTCACTCACTCACTAAGTCACTCACCTTCTTAGTTAGTCACTGATTCACCTTGTCTATCTATCTGCCTGTCTCAGACACTGTCTGTGCGTCTGTTTGTCTGTGTGTTTGTCTGTGTGTATGTCTGTGTATGTGTCTGTCTGTGTGTTTGTGTGTGTCTGTCTGTCTCTCTATCTCTGTGTCTGTCTGTGTTAAATCCTGCTGAGTAGTGAATGCGTCTGTATTACAATAGAAAATCCAACTGAGCCTGTCTCTGAAGTTGCTATTCGACAGCTTCGAAGACAGAGAAACTTGAAGAAGAGAAGCCGAACCACAGATCAATTTTTGTCTGCTCTTTGTTGATTAAATTTCAGACCGAACTGATGTCATCGGTCATCGATCTTGAAAACACTTCATCATTTGCGTACAGATGCTAAGAAAGTATTAGCAAATAACAGATCTGTTGCATTGCAAATCGCTGGCCAACAAAGGATCGATACGTGACAATTAAATCTCGCATAAATTGCCTCGATGTCAAAGCATGAAATCATTTGTAATGAAAGTTATCCGTATCAGCTGTCATTCTATCTACTATCAGCTAATCAGTATATCAATCAGTAAGTCAAACAATCGACCAGTTATCAATCAATAAGTCAACCAACCTTATCGATTAGTGCTTCTATATACATGATCATTTTTGGATTGGTTTCACGCTGTCGCGATATTCAGAGTACCGCACTTTAAATCTGCAAGATGCCACGATAATAATCAATAATACTGAATAATATCCAGGCCTAATAATAGACTAATAATGACAAATTTGAGATTAGCATAATTGTTTTTCATCATTTGATATCACGTAGTCATTTGGACACTTTCATCGATTGAATATCAATGAAACTATATGTATTAGCTTTGGCATCACAAGTTATTGATATTTCCAAACTTGGATACAGTGGCTGCTCAAAAGGAATCATATACGATTTGATGATACTTAACGCCGCCACTGTTTGCACTCTGACAGTGCCAGTCCCAAGCCTGCATAAAGGAGGAGGGCGACGCCAATAATCTTTGTTATAACACAGTGTCGTTGACTTGAAACTTCTGCAGTTCTACTACTAATATATTTGATGATATTTTACGCCCTCTTCAATATCCCGCACACAACCTCTCACCGATATGAAACACAGAGACGACGGGGGATTATTTATTTGGAGCAACTTCTAATAGCATTATGTTTCCCTCCAGATTCCAAAGATTCTTCGCCAACTAACAAAGATTATCCCAAAACACGAAAATATATAATTATTGTGATAATAATAATAATAATAACAATAATGATAATCATCGTCATCAGTGCTTTTTTTCGAGGTCCTGGAATACATCTGTATCCTCGAAAGAAACGACGCTAGAATTAGCTTCCAAATAAAATAAATTTTATAGTACACAATGGTCACAAGCGATTATACATTTACTTATAAATTTAAGAATGTAAAAATGTCCAACAACTTGGCCAGAAGTTCGTCAGTGCTTTTATAAGGTATATCCGACATCGAAATTTTGAGTTCTTTTGTTACTTGAGTGCTTGGTCTGATTTTTTTTTACCGGAGAGACAGCTGAAAAGAAGCTGGCGAGTTTTATCCGTTTCAAATACATGTATGTGTTAATTTGTTTAATTAATATTTATAATTTATAATTTAATTTGCTTAAACTTTATTTTCATATTATGTTTTAGGTATTTACAATGCCGATAACAGGAACCGATTAATAATGACGCAATATTGACAGTCGGCGCGTTTTATTTAATAACCTGTTACTGGTGAAGCACAGAGTTTGTTTGTTTAGTCCAATGGCTTATAAGTTAGAAGTTAGAACATTCTGCCTTTTACAGGCTTAGCCAGTCAGTCATTAAAAGACCAAAACAAAACATATAGTTTAAAAATTATTTTTATGGCAGCAATAAACAAATTGTGCGGCGCAACTATAATTTTATTGTTTCGTAATTGAAAAAAGGTGCTGGAACGCTGCTCCGGCTAGTTCTGCCAGAAAAAAGCACTGATCGTCATCGTCATCATCATTCTCATCATCATCGTCATCATCATCATTAGTGTTTTTTATCATTTGTTATGATCAACATTAATTTTCTTATTATTGTGATCATAATTTTCATAAGCCTAATGATAATAATAAAAATAATAATAATAATAATAATCATTACTCTTATCATCGTTATTGTTAGGCCCACTATTATTACTACAAATATTATTATTAGTAATAGTAGTAGTATTAGTATTAGTATTATTACTACTAACATCATTGTTATCATTATTATTATTTAATCTGAAATAATCAAACATAAGTACAGACTAATTAGTCGGTTATCATTATTATTAGTAGCAGTATTGTTATTATTATTACTACTACTATTATCAATGTTATTGATATTATTATTATTTTATTATTTGATGATGACTATTACGATGACGACGATGATGATGATGATGTTTTTTAAAGCGCAGGTTTACAACTAACTACATGTACAGTTGTACGTACATACACCCCAAGTGCGTCAAGCATTAATCACATACAATACGTCATTGCTCAGAACATTGGTAACCATTGATCAAATGCCACATCACGTGTTCTGAGGATCTGTTGGTTAATGCCAAAAGACAGTTTCTCTGCAATCCATCATTCTCATATCAGTTTTCTAGAGTCATGGCAACGAATATGAGTCGAGGCATCTAATCGCATGTATTAAACAGCGCAATAGAAAAAGGTATTGGCTATTTGTTGTTTATTTTGTGTTTTTGACGCTGAGATGTGCATAGATGGGAGCACTTCTAAGTAGGAATCTGGCGCTGTATAAATGCTCTGAATGACGAATGGTGAAACGCAGATATCATATTTTTGCTTGTGATGTCATGAAATCATGACGTGACTTCATTTTGCGACATCATGCCAAGAGGAGGTACAGCAGACAATGACGCTTGAGTGAATAACGATAGTGACAATGACCATCTCATGCAATCTTTATACTTATTTTATTTGACAATTGCTATTGAATCAAATTTTACCACACGTCCATAGCTGTATATAAACAAAGTTAGTCAGTCTGAAATGGTCTGTTATCTTGACAGGCTGGAGTCTATATAAATTAGGCAGTTCATATGCATTGGCCTAAAGAGCTAGGAAAAGGTTACGTGTAACCTATGATCCCCAATGTGTGTATAGTCAAAAGAGCTTGCTACGAAGTCGTTTATGGATTATAGGCCAAGAGAATTGTTTGTCTTTGTTTGGGTTCAAATACAATAGAATCAATTGAATCGAACTGGTGCCAGACCGATCATCAGCTTCTGAAGTCGTCCACAATAGCCTACATGTATTAGTAATCGCAATTGTCACAATAAATATACCGTCATTAATAGCAGGCAATTTCAAGAAGACTTTACGCCGCAAGCAAATTAAAATTTCGTAGCAAATGCTAGGAGTAACAGTAAGTAGGCCTACATTTCAAACTGCTTTCTAAGACACAATTTTTTAGCCGACTTGCTAAGTGCAGGAAGACTTTCTGTGGACACAGACAAAAGACCCAAATAAGATAGATATCTGGTGACATGGATTAGGACGTATGTCTGTGTTTGTATATACGTGAATAAATATAAAACCGGATGAACAGGACAGCAGGACGTTTCCTTTGATTCGATACTTGATCTATGTTTCTGTTCATAATGTAGCCGCGTGATTTCACATCTCTCCCGTCTCTTGGACCGTTCTTTTATCAAATAAACTGTTCTACATCAAAGATGTCTCGTTTCAAATAAGACACCGAGACGGACAACGAATGGACTGTTCTGGCCTCCAGCTTCTGTAAATCTGCTTTCACCATGTGTGACAGTTCTCAGAGAGCTCTCTCTCTCTCTCTCTATCTATTTCTCATACGTACGAATTGTAAGTAATATCTTGTGATGAAACGTGACCGAATTTTAGCGACATTTGCAAACCGAAGGCAACAGGGACGAGTGCTATCAGATATTAAATCTCGTGTCAGTTTGATTCAATTACTATTCCACAGAACCTTTGATGTACAATGTTCGTGGATTTAGGAGGCAGGGGCCCAGGGCCTACACGTTCGTGTAGTCTTCTGATTATTCATACAGAACCTCACGTAGAGCTCAGCAGGGCTCTGTGACATATGACATAGTATCATAATATAAAAAAATAGTAGGTTGCTAAGACGGCGATTTTGTGAGTTGTATGCTTTAGATCTTTCATAACATTGCTATCATTATTATTATTATTATTATTATTATTATTATTATTATTATTATTATTATTATTATTATTATTATTATTATATTATGCTGTTATCGCCCATGTGGGCGAGCTAAGTCCGTCCGGTCGGTTTCCATCTTCTCTTACCAAGCCGAGAGATTTGCGCTGGAATCTTCGCTCTGCCAAGAGCTCTTCAGATGACATCGTTCAACATGCTATGTCGTTGATGTTTTCCGCTGCCTCTTCTACAAATTAGTCCATGGAACCCTTTTGCGTCGACGCTCTATTGACATTGGTGACACAAATGTGGCTCGCAGAGCGTCGTTCCTAGCCTCAACCCGGCTGCCATTCGTACATCCTCGTTTGAGAGGCGCAGGCCTAGGGCAGTCACAGGGGGCGCTAGCATCCAGTCTCCAGAATGAGGTGCTCGTGAGGCCAGCAGGCGAGCACGGTCACATGGATTGTCATTGGACTCCAGCAGACCTTTCCATGCCTTGTCTGTGAATCGGAGGTCCCATTCTTTCTGGCGATGACTCGCTGCTCCTGTTGGTGGTTCTGCATCTGTCAGGGTCTTCCAAGCGTTGAGTGCTGAACTCGCAAGTTCATATGGTTCCTCGGCAGACTCTGTTGGTAGGATGCATGCCTGGAGTTCGCTTGTACTAGCAGCAGAAGCCAGAAAGTGCAAGAGTAGATGCACAACCAACTCCCAGACCACCATCTCTCACCGGCAAAGAAGCTTGGAGCCAACGGTTATTGTCAAGGTCCACATTTAAAATGGTTGACAGTCCTTCTCTCAGCAGTTGATCAAACCGAGCCAAGTCCGGGCAATCAGCGCAGACGGCTGTGCGCAGACTGTACAAGAGCTTCGGTACACTTTGACTGTTTCTCAGCAGAACCAGAGCGTCATGTGTATAAAGCAAGGACAATCTTCCGATTGCCCTCTCGAGGTCATTGGTCTTTGAATTAACGATCATGTTCACAGCTGGACCTGGAATCAGAGGTGCACCCAACAAGGTCATGTCCTCGAGGGCTATGCTCGTGAACTCTTGAAACACAGAGTCATTGTTCGGCATCTGGGTGTTGTGACACGCGATTTCGCATTTGCTGCGGTTCAATAGCAATCCCAGATTCTTTGATTCCTATTCGATTAATTGAACGTCGTCGGCCACTGTTTTCTTGATACCTCCCAATGTCAGGTCATTCAGATATCCGATACGCAGATCCGATCAAAGCTTCATCAGAATCGGTTGCAGCACAAGACAGAATTCCAGAGGTCCCAAAGGATCGCCTTGCTGCGTTCCTTCTTCGGATCGAATTATGTTTGAACCATAGCGCAACAGTGGACGGTTTGAATAGGCAGCGTGAGCAAAGTGATAGAGCTCTGGGATCTCTCTAGCAACTGCCTCTAGAAGACAATCTCTGCGCAGAGTGTTAAAGGCATTGGCGAAGTCGAGCTTCACTAGGACGCTGTCTTCAGGCATTGTGGTTATCCAACGACGTGTCGCATGGACAGCTGCCTCAGCGCCTCCTGGAATGCCTACCCCAAGCTGAATGGGGGCGAGCAGTTGAGACAGCCTTGTTACCGCATGCGAATTAGCGCACTTTGCCGCCAGACGACGCCATGTGTAGCCCACGGCGATCGGTCTTATGCCTCCGTCCTTCTTGCTCAGGACTAAAAGGTTTGCCCCATAGATGACCTCATTCACCTTTTCGGATAGACCTCCCTTTAGGAGCAGATTGACAAGGTCAGATAGATGTTGCCCGATGTTGTCATCTACTCCATAGGCCATCAGATCCTTTAAGTGTTGTGGAGTTATGCCATCTGGACCACCAGCCGAGCCCGCAGGGAAAGGGGAGATTGCCCTGGCGACATCTTCTTTATAAACTTGAAGTGGGATGAAGCGATCCGAACTGTCTGGATCACACGGTGTTCTCCTGTCCACTGGCGCAGGCGGGTGCTTTTTCTTAAGCGCGGCCAGAGTTTTCGGTGTGTCCAGCGCCGGCTTATCCTCGCTGCAGATGAGACGGATGGCTGCTTTGAGATTGCCTTCCTCCAGCTTGCTTGCAACCGTTGAGGCTAAATACCTGGCGTGGTCGCATTTAGCGGACTTACAACTTGACGTCGATGGCAATTCATCGTTAGTCGACTGGTCTGGCCCCTGCAGTCCCCATTTAGTAATGCGGGACAAAATCATTTTGGTCACGTTGTGCTTTCGTCCACCTCGTCTTGGCTTCACTTCCACCGAAGGCCAGCAAATCGAACCATTTTGCAACGCAATTTGGTTCTCTTACAATTGCTTGGATTATGTCGGCCAGGAGAGCAGCACAAGATGGCCTTGCTGCTTTTGGGATTCTCTTAATGAGAAGACCGGGTGAAGCAGGATGTGAGAGGTGAGAAGCGATCTGCCCAACGTCCGTTGACAGAACCCGTGAGAAAGAGATCTGCACGCTAGTGGTGGAAGACGACTGTCTTAAATCTAAATTACAATATAATAATAATAATATTATTATTATTATTAATTGATTTTTTAATATATATCTATGCACATATGCACATATGTTTTCTCAATCCGATATGCGTGTATAAAAAAATATGAGTAGGGCTTATTATGTCGCCACGTAAAGGGCCTTTATACAGGCCTACATTAACCTTTTGCCCCCAAGTTGGCTGATCCGGCCCTGGAAGTCTATACAGGTTACTAAGGATGTTAAAGGGAGACGATTTGCTCGTACCTTCTCCAGCGTGAAAGTAACGTTCGAAATCAGAATTTTAAAGTATTGTATTGCATTGCACGACGTATATTTTGATAATAATATCGGTACTGGCAGAACGCAGTCATTTACAGATTATAACTAAATGTTGTTTTGAATAGACAGCAAAACATCGAGCGACGGATGGGTGTGCTTTGAAAGCATTTAGAAAAGAGAACATTGGAGAAGAGACTTCTGAATATACATGTTAATGAAGCAACAAAAGAGTTCAGCCTCAGGTCCACTCAGTCCGTAAGCTGAAGGGATAAAGGAAACGGAAGCAATTGCTCAGTCGTTGAAACGACACTGCCCGGATGGACGATTGTGACAAACTGCCCAGCATATATAAGGCAATCTTTGTCCATCATAATGCGCTGTGGTCGACCTTAGCCATCAATGCAAGTCATTGCAATAATAATAATTATAATAATAATAATAATAATAATAA
>OY365810.1:12896414-13151414 GCA_959347315.1 Bimastos eiseni | reverse complement strand
CCTATCGTGTATACCACACAGTCAGTCAGTTAGACCTTATATGGTCGGATATGTATGAATACAGATTCTAATACGTATACTTACGCATATAATTATACACACTGCAACGTCCATTTAAATGCAACTATATATATATATCTATAATCTGGCAAATCACTTATCATACAATATGCATATACGAAACATGTATATATATATACATAGAAACACACACACACATATATATATATAGTTATATACATATATATTATAGATGCGAATCCATTTGCGAGATATCGGTTGGAATATGGATGTAGATAATTGCGTTGCAGAGGCAACGATGGATTTGAAGAACGAAGAGTTGAAGGATAGAGCGATTAGGAGCATCATATGGGGAGTGGAAGGCGGAGAGGAGGAGGACGAGCATCATATGGGGAGTGGAAGGCGGAGAGGAGGAGGAGGAGCATAATATGGGGGGTGGAAGGCGGAGAGGAGGAGGAGGAGCATAATATGGGGAGTGGAAGGCGGAGAGGAGGAGGAGGAGCATCATATGGGGAGTGGAAGGCGGAGAGGAGGAGGAGGAGCATCATATGGGGAGTGGAAGGCGGAGAGGAGGAGGAGGAGCATAATATGGGGGGTGGAAGGCGGAGAGGAGGAGGAGGAGGAGGATCATCATATGGGGAGTGGAAGGCGGAGAGGAGGAGGAGGAGCATAATATGGGGGGTGGAAGGCGGAGAGGAGGAGGAGGAGGAGGATCATCATATGGGGAGTGGAAGGCGGAGAGGAGGAGGAGGAGCATCATATGGGGAGTGGAAGGCGGAGAGGAGGAGGAGGAGCATCATATGGGGAGTGGAAGGCGGAGAGGAGGAGGAGGAGCATAATATGGGGGGTGGAAGGCGGAGAGGAGGAGGAGGAGGAGGATCATCATATGGGGAGTGGAAGGCGGAGAGGAGGAGGAGGAGCATAATATGGGGGGTGGAAGGCGGAGAGGAGGAGGAGGAGGAGGATCATCATATGGGGAGTGGAAGGCGGAGAGGAGGAGGAGGAGCATCATATGGGGAGTGGAAGGCGGAGAGGAGGAGGAGGAGCATCATATGGGGAGTGGAAGGCGGAGAGGAGGAGGAGGAGCATAATATGGGGGGTGGAAGGCGGAGAGGAGGAGGAGGAGGAGGAGCATCATATGGGGAGTGGAAGGCGGAGAGGAGGAGGAGGAGCATCATATGGGGAGTGGATGGCGGAGAGGAGGAGGAGGAGGAGCATCATATGGGGAGTGGAAGGCGGAGAGGAGGAGGAGGAGCATCATATGGGGATTGGAAGGCGGAGAGGAGGAGGATTAGGAGGAGCATCATATGGGAAGTGGAAGGCGGAGAGGAGGAGGAGGGGGAGGAGCATCATATGGGGAATGGAAGGGGAGAGGAGGAGGAGGAGCATCATATGGGGAGTGGAAGGCGGAGAGGAGGAGGAGGAGGAGGAGGAGCATCATATGGGGAGTGGATGGCGGAGAGGAGGAGGAGGAGCATCATATGGGGAATGGAAGGGGAGAGGAGGAGGAGGAGCATCATATGGGGAGTGGAAGGCGGAGAGGAGGAGGAGGAGGAGGAGCATCATATGGGGAGTGGAAGGCGGAGAGGAGGAGGAGGAGGAGGAGCATCATATGGGGAGTGGAAGGCGGAGAGGAGGAGGAGGGGGAGGAGCATCATATGGGGAATGGAAGGGGGAGAGGAGGAGGAGGAGCATCATATGGGGAGTGGAAGGCGGATGGAGAGGAGAAAGATGGGCAGTCGGTCCTGTGAATTATCTGGCGCCAAATCGAAGTTTCGATCAGTCAGCTGATGGAGACAAAGCCACGTATGTCGCCCAATCACCAACAGCCAATAAATATGCAATGACATACATTAGGTATTGGCATCTCTCTCTATCCCGTTCTCTCATTCACCCATTATATTTGTCACTCTGTCCTCCTGCCTCTCTCTCTCTCCCTCTATATATATATATATATATATATTCGTATATATATATATTCACTTTTATGTGTTTTTAGTGATAATAGACGGACAAACTTACAATAATGCCCAATCTACGAATGTTTTAATGAATGCTCGAATAAATGAAAGAATTTATGCATATTTAAATATTTACATACATTCACGCAGGTATGTAGGCCTATGCATGCATGTATATATGTATGACGTATGTATGAATGTGAATATGTATGCATGTGCGTATTTACATGTATACCGTGTTTGTGTACAAATCGTTGGCCAATCATGTAACGTCCACTGTGTATAGACGGTGCATTGCGCTGGTATAATGTTTGCTATGCATGAGTGCGTGATGGTAAGCGAGACATTTGGCTGTGCTGGGAATTGGATGCAGCATAGTCCGAATGTTGTCAACGTTGGTGATCAACGACAGGACAGGAGTTTAATCGAAGGAATCAGACGCCGACGTAAAGGCGCCAAACCCAAGCCTCCCCCTCTCCCCCCATCGCAGCGGCTCAAGCCCCCTCCATTGCTACCGCCTAAGCCCCTCCATCTCACATCCCATCACTGCTCGGCACCAGTGAAACATTACCAACATCAGCAGCTATAGATCAGACGACAACAGCAGCGCATAATAAACTGCAAATAAGTAACATCATCTGATATTTATAAATCTGGAATTATTCCACCGGATTCCCTCCCACAGCTCTTCCCACGCTCTGTCTCTTTTGTCCAGTTCGTTTAGCACGCCCACACGCACATTCACCTACCTACACACAGCGCACCAAAGAAGAGTGGACACAAAAATGATCTCATTCAAAGATGAATAACACAGTCATGTATAACGATTTGAATGTGAAAAGGTCAAAAGGTTAGGTGGTGTGGTGGTAGACTAGTTGCAGTTTAACGATACTGTGTGGTAACGGAGATAATTACCATTTTTTAGAGTCGCCCTCCTCCGCTAGCCAGTTTTAGGATTGGCCCTAAATCATTACAAACAGTGGCGGAATTAAATGTCACATTAAATTAGTCTATTTATAATGGTTCTCATGAATATCACGAGAGGTGTGAATGCATACGAGAACATGACTAGTTCGACAGAGTATTAAATTCATAGACAACCACAGATTGGTATATCTATGCAATAATGATAAGAAATTCTAAACCGAAGAAGTATGTTTACTGTATAAACTGAAAATTATACTTATTCTAAACCTAAGCTGAAAATAATACTTATTCTAAACTGAGAAAGCATTCTGGTTCTCACTCTAAACTGGAAAAATGACGTCTAAGATAGCTAATGCCTATACACAATTGCATTTTAAGGTTTTCAGAAAAATGCCATCTTTATTAGAACCAATTCATTTTTAGCGGAAATGATTTATAGACTGCAGTTCTCTCGTTCTAATTCTAAAAGGCTGCGATTGTATACGCAATAAGAAAATAGAATACCCTACCCTTATAACTCTTATAAATAGAATACCCTACCCTCATCTATAACTCTTGCATGCGCTCACACATTCAGTCTGGATTGTGTACGTGACCAATGATTTGGGAATATGGAAATCAAAATAATAACTGCAAAATTTACTTTTATTTCCTAATGAACAATCAAGTTTTGCAACAAAGCAAGCCACGCCTGAGGTTCTTTGGCATCAATGGAAGCGAACTTAGCAACAGACTCGGCCTATAAGTGTCGTGGATATTTTACAGCAGCCAGAGCTGTGTAGTGTATATACGCTATATGGTTTGATAATCAAGAGATCATCCAAGGTTGAACGCCATCAACGATACCTATCAACCGGTCGAATTGAATACAAGAATCTGCTGACTACTAAAATAAATTATTGATTAATGTCCTTCCTCGTATACTTTAAGTTGAGTCAACCTTTTCAAATGCGTCATCGTATTGCTCTGAACGATACATCTCCATCGTGTCTCTTTCGTCCTCATTCACAGTCAATACCTTTCCCCAACCATAACCCAATCTATGAATATGATTGATGTCTCAAAATAAGAAATATGGGTTTGATTTGATTGATATTTGATTCTTGAATTTGAATTAGATTATATTTCTTTTTTTTTATTTTGCTCTGCGGTTGATTTCATTTTTGATTTTTATTTGACTTTATTTTTTATTTGCTGTGATTTGAACCCTAAAAGTAGAACGCCTTGTTTAAACATAAGTTTTTAGCTCACATTTCTACAGTAGACTTGTCGAACTCATTCAAACACACTGCTGTCTACCTCTTCCATATTATTGTACTAAGAAGAAATTTATATTTATTAATGAGTCGTCAGAAAGACAATTACATTCATCGATTGAACCTTTTGTTCATAAAATCGTTTGCGATGCTTCGTTTTGTCGTCTGCAACAATTACCTCGAGATTAAGAAGTAAAAAGAAAAAACGATAATCCGCAGAGTTCCTGGAGTGTAACATGTACAAAGAAATGGTATTCGAGTCTTGTTTTCGGGATTTTGATTTGTCAAAATTAATTTCCAGATGCCTTAGGCAAGTACATGTAGCTATTAGACCTGCACTTACTCTCTTCCGCTTGGCTTGAGTCTAGAACTCCTCTGAATAGAAGATGCGCTATACAAATTCCAATTGGATGATCTATATAGCGCTCAAACTAATTAATTGTTGGCAACCTCTACCGCACAGGAAATCAGCCGATCTGGCACAAAAAGTCAGGTGTTCTAGCGACGTAAGTGTATGTTCTAGCTAGAAATAATAGTTTCAAGTTAACTGTGTGATAGCAAAAATCACTAGCGTCGCCCTCCTCCTTTTCCCAGGCTTGGGAATAGCACTGCCAGTGGGCGAGCAGTGGAGGGGTTTAGAAGTCTATTTATGTATGCCCATGGTCACGTCATTGGATTGGTTAAACCAATGCGGAAAAGACAGGTTCAAGCCGCCATTCAGTCGATTACTGTGTAGACCTATAATAGGGTCCTTGAGCAATCACTGTTGATGTTTTGTCGTATGGTTGTAAGTGCTCGTCTCTGACATTCGGAAGCAGGCTACCATCACAAACAGCGTTATTGTATTGTTGCATATTGTTGCATATTCATCCACAGTATTTGCAAGAGTGGCCTTCACTGTTTCCTCTCTAACAGACCCAGTGTGTACTTCATCCATTCTCTCGTCCATCCATGCCTTCATCCATTCATCGACGGCCAGAGAGGAGTGCGCGGACGCGGTGCCAATCAATCAATGGAGGACTATATCGATCGCAGTTCGACGTCGGTGGCTCGACGCTCTCTCTCTCTCTCTACGCCTGACCGAATCACTCCGCCGCGGATCACTGCGCCGCGGCAGAAAATTATCGCTGGCCAACTTCCAGGAACAAAAAAGAACCGGGACAAATATGCTGGCCAGTTGGGTGGGGTTAGAATGGGTCTCGTGGGTATGGACTTGGCTTTTGCGCACGGGAATGGGGAAGAGGAGTAGGCGGAAGAGGGATGATTATGCAAGACAAGACCAAGGATAAGTGATGTTGATGGAAATCAAATGACAAAAATAGAAATAACAGAACGTAGCAGTGGGGAAGAAATGGAGAGGAGGGGGTTGAGGAGGAATTGGGGTGAAGAAAGAGGACTACGTGGAACTGCCATCATTTGCATGGCATCAGGTGGAACACAGGTGGGCTCTAAACGGGTATCATACAGAGATATGGATCCCATATTGGTTTCCTGTTGGTTCCATGTTGATTCCTGCATGTTCCATGTTGGTTCCATGTTTTTCCAAATGTTGGTTGCAGTCTGGTTCCATGTTGTCTATACGTTGGTTCCATGTTGGCTACGGTTGGTTCCATGTTTGTTATAGTTGGTTCCGTGTTGTTTACACGTTGATTTCAGTTGGTTTCATATTGGTTTCAGTTGGTTCCCGTTGTTTCAGTTGGTTCCAGTTGGCGCGATGCCGGTTCCAGTTGGTTTTAGCTTGCTCCATGTTGGTTTTAGCTTGTTCCATGTTTTTTCATGTTGGTTCCATGTGCGCAGAGTAGGATAAAATCTAAAGCGCTGACAAATTTTTGTCGGAATAATCTGACAAGGCTCTATTGGAGAGGACGAGAGACGCCATAAAAGTACTTGATTACAAATGCTGGAGAAGATCAAAGTGAAAGAAGAAGGCAAGAGCGGCACAAAACACCGGGATAATGAGGGAGAAATGAATGTCTTAGAATAGCAATGGAAGTATCAGCAATTGAGCCAGAAGCTGCAAAACAGTTGAATTGTGGTCTGAACGGCATTCAGCGAGGAGTAGAGTGAGACGTATAAGGAGAAGGACTTGGAAGAGGTGGAGGAGAAGAAGAAGAGGAAGAAGAAGAAGGAGGAGAAGGTGGAGGTGGAGGTGGAAGAGGGACTGGGAAGAGAGGAAAGGGTAGGAGGGAGGCCCATCGTCTGCTCTGTGACTGGTGTTCGCAGCGATGGTCAAGGTTGACATAATGTCATTGCCGTAAATTGGATAGAGAGACACAGAATGAGATCTGCAGATGTACAAAGACACGGACAATAAGGGAATTGACATTCCCACCAAGAAGCAAAGATGGCGACCGCAATGGACCTCTATGCTGTGGACGAGGAAAAGAATAGTCGGAAGGAAGGAGGGACTGAGCGGAAAGGGAAGAGGACAAGGGAAGTAGGAAGCGGTGATGGAAAGCTGGAATCTGGAGATGTGGAGGAAGTGTATAGGTGTGGGAAGAAGAGGAATAGTAGTAGGAAAGACATAAAAGTACTGATAAGAAGAAGAGGAAGACGTGAAGGAGGAGGAAAAACAGCGAGAAGATGGTAATGAGGAAGAAAGGAAGGTAAAGGAGGAAGATAAGGAAGAGCATAAGATGCATAAAGAGTAGAAAGAGCAGGAGAGGAATAGAGAAGAAAGAGCAATGAGCGGAAGAGGAGGAGGAGGAGGAGGGGAGGCGACAGATACCATGAATGGAATGACTGGAAGAAGAGAAATGGAAAGAAACACGTATGTGGAGGATAGGAAATTGCGTTAGAATAGGAGAGAGAAAAATAAAGAACGACGATGGAACACAGGAACGTTTTCTGTTAGCATTAGCCTGTAACTTGAAGGGCTACGCCGATATCTAAACGTCAGATTAATGGACGAAGTTTAAGTGACTATTCAAGCCACGCTACATTTATTATTCTCATTATTGTTATTATTAATTATTACTATTCACTATTATTATTTATTATTATTATGATTATTATTTAGAATTTTAAAAATAATTGGACTTTTTAATTTGCAATCGCTAATCTCCGTATCTGTAGTGTAACGTATGGTAGCTTTACTATAATTATTCATATCGCAGATTCTTTGTTATATGTAGTGGCCAAGTGATAGTCTTTTGTAAGTCCAGATAAGGTAGAGGCAAGATAGGGTAAGGTAGGGTAAGGTATGGTAAATTATGGTAAGTTAGGATAAGTTAGGGTAAGGTATGGCAAGGTAGGGTGAGGTAGGGTAGGTTATGACAAGTTAGAGTAAGACAGGGCAAAATAGGGTTGGGTAGGGTTGGGAAGGGTTTGGTAGGATTGGGGAGGGTGTGGTCCATTCGGTTCTCGCTGAAGGACCAACGCCCAGAGTACTCGTGTTTTGTTGCTTTAATGCAGATGCAATTAATCTCGTCTACCTCCCGTCGCATTAGTAATTTTCCCAGAAATCACTCATCTAATCAACTTAATAATTACTTTTATAATTATAAAGCTTAAGTGATCAATTGCATGATCATTACTCACGAGCTATCCTCATCAACCATATGTTTTACTCATTACCACTACAGTTGAGTCATACATGTATATACTCATGTACCATGCAAACTCATGAGCCAGGGCCACATCATGGGCGTCTATACAACCCAACTGAGTCTAGCCCCTAAATATGTTTGCAACTCAATGCGCCCTCTCCGACCTGTTGGTCGACGTGATTTTCTAGTTCCCCATACATGGGGCAACTATGACCCAAGACCGTGCCTTCCCATCGTGCACCCTTTAATGTGGACTGACCTACCCCACAGTTCGTAGACATATTTTAGTCTTGGTCCCATCCTCATCCCTTTGTTGTTGAAGACTTTCTTATTTCCTTATAAAATCTGAATTACGATAAGATGCGATAAACTTGAGAACATGGTCTGATAAACCAGTCCATGTTTTTAGCAGTTTTCAAGGCTCACGTTCACCCCGAGGTACCATGCCAAATTGGTGTCCCAGCTTTAGCACTCTGGTTAAGTTGGTTAGTATCGCCATGAATTGTGGCTAAAAACCCTCATGACTATATATGGCTTAGAGGATTTGGGAGAAGACTCCAGCTGTGACGCAACAACAGATTTGAAAATACCTAATTATATGAACCCCAGTGGACAAATAGAGCCAACCAAATTCCTGTTACCAGTGCACATAACGAGACGAACTACACGACATGGTAGTTTATAAAGAGATCGATGCAGCTTCATATATGGCATTTCGACTCAGAGTTGCTAAATGTTGGCATCTCTTATGCCTGTAGCAGTAGTCGTATACAGTAGGTAACAGCATACATGTAAAGTTACACATTGTTCTGCATTACAGTGCTGATAATTACCTTAATGAGCTTGGCATTTGTATTTTACACATCCACGGTCGAAATTTGTTCAACAAATCAATCTATAGTTAGCCAGTTAGCAACCTCAAGAAATCAATATCTTACACCATCAGCGAAAGCAATTATAAATCCATCTAATGACACAAATATGACAAAATTTGTCACATTAGTATCATCATATGGGTTTATTTATAATTACTGTTGCTGATGGTGTAAGATAATGATTTCCTGAGGTTGCTAACTATAGATTGATTTGTTGAAAAAATTTCTACGGTGGATGTGTAAAATACAAATTTAATGGGCTTCGGGCTCAACAACAGATTTGAATGATAACGGCCCCAGTGAACTAACGGAGCCAAACAAATTTGAATTCCTCTTAGCATTACTACATTGCTGTGGAGTTTACGAAGAGATGTGTGACATGTAATATATAACAGCAACCTTAAGAAATCAATCTCGAACATCATCTACAAAGTAGATAGCCGTTGTAATTCAATTCTACTGAATATCTTCAACATACGAATCTATTATATAACGCCACCTTATAGAGGAGTCTGATATTGCTGAATCGTTGCAGAAGTAGGACAACTGAATCCCGCACACTTTCGGTCGTTGTGTCCCAAGGTTGATATATTATTCCATGACTGCACTCGTGCGCCACAATTGGCACAATTCGGACAACCTGATGTGACAGTGACGGTTGAACCCAGCCTCTGTAGCCATAGAAATTCCTTCTGGCTCGGGGAGGGGTTGAGCAACTGACACCTGACATTAGTTTCAATTACGAGGAATACCCTGAGGGATGTGGTTCCGTGTCTGATGGTGTCGATCTTGACTCGCATCTTCTTCTTCTTCTTCTTCTTCTTCTTCTTCTTCTTCTTCTTCTTTTTCTTCTTCTTCTTCTTCTTCTTCTTCTTCTTCTTCCATCCTCTTATCTCCCAGGTTTCATGTCGTCTCCCTTCCGTCGCAAATCCCCTACCCAGAGATCGTCGGGTCTGGAAAGGGAAGCGCCGAGTGGCGGGAGAGTGCGCTTGCTTTTTGGATAAATTCCCGTCTTCTGCCGTCGCGTATGTCTTCATTAATTAACGTCTTTCTTTATCTCAGTCTCCCCGATTCCTTCTCCTCCCCTTGACACAGAAGGATTCATCTCGGATTCTTCTAAGTAAGTCTTGTGAGATTTTCTGCTAGTCTGTAGTTCAATCGAAAGTCCTGACTTTGGGGTGGTTAAGGTACAACTTTCTTTTTCCAGCTCATCTCCTATAATCTATATATGAATGAAGCACATAATTTTTCTTGTACAGCTGACGATACAATGTCCACGTAGTTTGAAAACTAGTCCAAGTAGCTCGGGTCATTTGTCACAGGTATTTTGACATCTCGTTCCCGTTACGATCTGATGATTACAGCTGGGTTCTCATTTGTGTTGCAGATTTTTCCTGAGAAAATGCCGAACTTCGACGACTCCGTTCAAAAGTGACGGATCCACCTGAAGATGCATCATCAACCAGGCTTCGGAAACTGTTTCCAGCGACAAATATAAGCCAATGGCTGCCATGAAGGTGTCAGTGGCTCAAAATTATTATATGCAAGTAGAACGAGTCGTATCTTGGTATACAAATCTCAGAACGAGACATCAATTGAACTCGTCATCAAGAAGGAGAGGCGAGAGTGAAACCCGCGACATGCTCATAGTAAAATGTAGGCTATTATACAAAGATGGTTAGCAGGTGGAAAGAAAATTTAAGTCCCAAAACACGGATGCAACAAATAATGACGAACTGTGGAAACATTGTATAAATGTAAAATATTTATGAAATATAAATGAAATATTTTGGGGATAGCAGCTCCATCCACTCCATCTAAAATAATGGAGGAGACCACCTCTTCTGCTCCCTCTAGGTCTCCACCCCTTACTGCTCCTCCACTGCGTCCCAGAAGTCACTCAGCTGTTAATGAGGCTGTCAACGGGTACCCCGGTATCCTAGTATCAGCCCAATTCTGACTGCTCGGACAATGAAATAGATTCTCGGGCACCCGACATTCCGTAAAAATGCACGATTTTACCTGAACATATGCCAGAAATGTTCCGTCGGGCATATTGGCTGATTCCCCGGGCAATGAAATCGGTTCTCGGAGGCTCGAACCAGCTCGCTCAGCGCACATTGAACGTTACGTTCTGACCACTCTAACCGATCGGCCACCCTGTCTTACCTGTTAATGACTTATTTCAATCAATTATTTTGGTGGGATGGTTGAACTAATAACGTATTATTTTCAAGCTTCGATATATTACTTAACTAGGAATTATATAATAATGAAAGCAAATTTGGTAAAGTTCAGTTGCTGAAACGAGCCTCGTTTGTCAGAAAATATTCTAAAAATGAATGTGTTGGGTGCTTTCGGCGCTCCCTCGCTCTCTTAGCTCCCCACCACCTCCACCCCTCTATCGGCACCTACTTTGTCCCAATACTCCATTGAACTATACCCTGCAGGAATGTCTGACTCTTCGGCGGACATTGCCCTCGATCTCCTATGATTGGTTAGTCGTCTGGCCACGTGATCAACTCTTCCGCTATCGACTGAAATCTCGAGTCTGTCTCTCTCTGTAGAAACATTTGACAAGATATCGAATAACGTTTAGTTCGCGACAAACAATAACTATTCGCCCTAAATGCCTACGTTCGTCTTCCATCCGTCCGTCCGTCCGTCCGTCCGTCCACTTGTCCTTCATGTCCGATCGTCTGACCGCCTGACCACCCACCCACCTACCCACTAGTCCCTGCTAGCGTCCAATGAGCCCATGATGCGACTGGTGTGAGCCGTGGGCCCAGCTGGCAGCAGCCGCTGTGGTCTCTGTCCGCCTATTATGGGCGCTGAGCCCACAGATGGACGGAGATGCAGCCGAGCCAAAGTGGGAGGCGGCGAAGGGGCGCCAGCTGTAGGGGGGACAGGACGAGTAGTCGCTTGTAAAGCTTCTTCATCTATTCATATTAAAGTCATCAGCATCTGTCGACTGAATCCAATCGCAAAATGCAAGTCAAAGCTAACTCCCTCCCTCCCTCCGATCCGCCCTTCCTTCCTTCCTCCCTGCCTCTCTTCCTCGTCCTGTCTTCCTTACTGGCCTGTCTTTCTCCTTCCTCTATCTGTTCCTTAATCTTCCCCTGCACCTTCTCCTCCTCCTCCCCTCCTTTTCTTCGTCTTCCTCCTCTTCGTCCTCATCCTCTTCTTTCTCTCTCCTCTTCCTCCTCTTCGTCCCGTTCCTCTTCCTACTTCTGCTCCTCCTCTTTCTCTCCACCTATTCGTCTCCCTCCACCTCGTCGTCCTCCTCCTCCCTATCCTCCCACTCTTCCTTCTCTCTCTCTCTTCCTCCTCCTCCTTCTCTTCCTCTTCATCTGTCGCCTTTTGACTCGCCCCAAGCGCAGCGCTCCATAGGGCCATCTAGCGCGGGCGGCCATCTTGATTGAACGCCGCCGACGTTGCACGCCATCCAGCGGACGTCCGTGCGTATTCAGGCATCGTCGTCGTCGTCGTCGTCGATTGCCAATCGCGCCCTCTGTCGGAATGTGGGAATGGAAAACGCCGAAACGAACGACGGACATGGACTGCGCTTGCGATACACGATAAAGTCAAGCGATATGGGAAGGCAAACACACACTCACACGTATACCAGCCACCAGGCGACGCTACTGTCCTGCGTCAGGAATTCGTCAGATTTATATGACAGATTAATTGGATCGGATCTAGAGTAAACGATGGGTATTCGATGCGTGAAGGTGATGACGATTAAGCGCATGGATCGCTGTAAATGTCCTGAGCGCAAAGGGACACGGAATGGCCGAAAGAAATCTGTTTACGCCGTGCAAACGAACTCTTAAGTTGGAGAATAATCCTTAAGTCATTCCGATCAGAAACGGTGAGTCCTTCTCTACAACCTACATGAAGAGTTGCAGATCTAAGGATATAGCGACTCTTTCATTAGAGAATTAATTTAGGCCAATGTCATTAGCACTACCAGTGTTAGTTCAGTGCCCGTTTCTTAATCAGCTGTCTCTACAGACTGCCAAAGCGGGTTGCGGCAAAATCCACCACACTATAGTGATAATAATATACGAGTCCAATCATCGCATGGAGTGTTCTCCATTCATCGGCCATTACGCGGTAGTTTTCTCTGCCAAGACACACGGCTGAGCTATCGTAAACGTAATAATAAACACAAAACTTCTGAAGCGCTACTCTAAGCGAAGCGCGGCTTTCTCACGAGCGCTGCATAGTGAAGATCCGAGTCTCACTACAAGAGAGATCAGAGAGGTAACAAAGGTCATCGCCCAGTTTCATTCAGATTATAATCACACTCCATAGACCACTCCACAAGGGCATCGGCATTGAAATCTGGATGGCATAGTGATAAGGCATTTGCTTACCACCGCGGTGATTTCGACTTCAGTATAAGGCCATCGTGTAGAACCGGTTTCATAACCTTGGATTGCATCATCCTTGATATTAGTGCATCCGTTTAAATCCAGCGTCGTGTTTGGATGCTGGAATTAAATTTCTTACCAAACGATTGCAGTACCACCTTGAACCCTGACTCTGTCACCAATCAATCAATCAATCAATAATACTTGATTTAGCGCCCCTTCATCATATCTACTCAGCATATGCCCTGACTCCAACATGGGCCCTGACCCCAACATGGACCCTGACTCCAACAAGGGCCCTGGCCCCAAAATGGGCCCTAACTCCAACACGTGTCTGGACCCCACACACATTTCGTACATTGTCTGTTTATGACTTTGCCTAGGACGGGTGTCAGTTTCTGACAGCTAAAACGGTCAGATCGATTTCAACACCTATGCCCTTAGCTCATTTGACACAGATTTCTGCCAAGCTGAGCCTATTTGGTTGCGGTAATTAGCACAGGCATTTTAATTATGGCCGCTATTCGCATTATTTATACTACGACCGAATAATGTTAAAACGGACTAGGTACAAAAGAATGAAGAAAATGAATTTCAGTAGAAGTATGTGCACAATTCAGAGTAGCTTCTTGATTCCTTTTATTTCGCCTGTAGGCCTATTTTCATTTTAATTCAGAAAGTGCTCAGAAAAATCAGAGCAGACACATTTTTATCATAATTTGAGACCTGGCTGAAAATATAAATTTACTAGAGGAAAAAAATTGTATGTCCTATGAATCGTTGACCTCATTCTTAGTCCGAAGATATTTTATATTTTGTCAATCGATAATAATAAGTACCGAAGCAGTTGTTGAAGATTGGCATGTGCATGTGCATGTATGTATTCATGCTTCTGGACACTTTATATAGCGCATTTTAGGTACCTCACATTTAACTCAAAGACCACATGTTTCAACAGATAAATATACTTGGGGATATAAATTTTGGGCATAAACTTCAAATGCAAATATCATAAAATCTGTTAACGGACATATACATGTGAGACAAATTATGAGTATAACATTCAAATGCGACATGTAAATTTCATGAACTTAAGAACACGTTAAGTGTTCTTAAGTTAGCTTAGATACTTGCGCTACATCAAATCGAATCTGCAAGACCAATTTGTGTGATCAGACACAAGCATTTCAATATGCATCGCGCTTGTTGAATAATATCAATATCAATACTTGTATTTGCTATTGGCAATGACTCCCTTGGCTCAATGAAATTGCTTTTCAATGGAATAAAATCTATTTTTTCAGCACAAAATTATGAATAACGGTTTAATACGGCCGTGTAGATCTTAATAAAACTTCGTTGAGTTGAATAGTGAAGCCGAATTGTAAACGGAAAGCATTGATGTAACATTGTGATGGCGTTATTTCTGCATGTAGTTGTTGCAGGATCTCTGAACGTTGTTTCAGGTGGATATTATTCCAGTCTCAACGGCCAGAGTTTGCCATCGATTATATCGGTCAAAGCAATGTCGATGGGCAGGTGGGAATAAATATCGACCATCTGGTTAAGACCCGCTTTGCAATCCTGAGACAGCTGAGTAATTTTGCTGGGTCTTATACCCAGGAAGTTATTCACCATCTTTTTCAAAGTCAAATCCCTACCGAATCAATTACTGGAATGTCGCCTTCGCTGTTTGCTATCACGTCGTAGTATCATTCGGCTATTCTTCGTCTGGCGATCCATTAGAAAAAACTTCGACAATATACAAAACCAGCTTCAACGGCTCAGAATCTGCGAGGGCGTCAGGTTCAAACTACTTAAGCTTTGTAGCTACATAAGTGTACGAAAAACTGCGCACTACGCCGCTTCGCAGACATCAGGCCGCAATCGGACGACCCTAATGGGCGTGAATATTATTGTCAAAGTCTGTTGATGTAAATATTTGTGCCAACAGCCAAGGATAAATTCTTTTCTGGAGAGATTGGGTCGGGAACGATCCTGAGTAGCAACCTTGAAGGGGCGCCGTGTAATATTTGAATGAATGAATGAATGAAAATTCACTCATTCATTCATAAATAAACTCATTCATTCATTAATAAATAAATAAACTAATTAATTAATTAATTATCGTGTCTCTGCATCCTTGTTGCGGCTATTCAGAGACCAAAACTCTAAGAAACACTGCAGACAGTCTACGTTGAAATCAACGTCCCTCTGAAGTTAGAAGGTTAGGAAGAGTATTCGAAGATTATTCGATGGTTTGATAATTTTATCATTACTTCCAGTGTTGTATGCAAGACTTGAAACTTCAAGACCAAGACGAGACCGAGACAGTGAGGTGCCGAGACCGAGACCGAGACAGTGAGGTACCAAGACCGAGACCGAGACCGAAACACTAGGTTCAAGACAGTACGAGTCAGTGCGAGACAGTAAAAGACAAGTGATCCAATATAAAATGCTGTAAAATGCTAATGTATCAGTTTTCGGAAATAATGTTTATTTGTAATTTCAATTTGAAACTTATATTGTATATAGTACAAATTCCTGAGAACAGTTTTTATATTGCCGCGCAAGATTTTAAGACAGTTCACGCGAAACTTATCGAGACCGCTTGTTCGAGACAGAACAAGACATTCACTTCAAGACAGTTTCTAAAAATTCGAGACACTGTCTCGAGACCATACGACTCTGATTATTTCAAGACAATTTTATGACAAGATTAGCGATTTAGATATGTGCCTCAATTCATCGGACTAATTATGTCAAATGACAAACGATAATCCGAGAGACCCACTCGATCTGACGTGCAATAGAAACTGGATCCGTTTGTTTTTGTTTTTAAATGGATATCAAAATAATTCTACAAAATGATGCCCTCTGTCTTTCCAGATGGAGTGGACCTTTGAACCAAAGGGAGTCTTCCAGCCTCCTCTCGGCTGTGGAGATGTCTTCAACTCTTCCCTTAACTCTACCAACTGCTCCTCTTCCTCGTCGCCCCATCGTCCAATCCCCTCCGCCAACGACACCACCTGGCGACCAGACCAAGAACAACCCATCCTCCTCGAATCCCCCTACGCCTCCTGGCAACTGGTTGTCATAGCAGTCGTCTGTTGCGTCATAGTGACCGGGACTGTCCTTGGCAACGTCCTCGTCTGTACTGCCGTGTCGATAGTACGCAAGCTGCGCACCCCTTCGAACCTCTTGATAGTCTCGCTGGCCGTGTCTGACCTCTTGGTTGCCCTGCTGGACATGCCCTTCGCGACGGCCTATGAGGTGATGGGTCGGTGGGTGTTTGGACAGACGGTCTGTGACATCTGGACGTCCCTGGATGTCCTTTTGTGTACAGCATCGATTCTTAACCTCTGTATGATCAGCATCGACAGATACTTCGTCATCACAAGGCCATTCCAGTATGCTATGAAGAGGACGCCCGTTCGCATGCTGCTTATGATAGGTAGGTGAAGAAGGGTTCAACAGAGAGTGTTTCCGAACCCACAGATTGTGCAGTTGACTTATCTGGAGTGTGCGGTTGACTTATCTGGAATGTGTAGTTGACTTATCTGGAATGTGTAGTTGACCTGTCTGGAGTGAGCAGTTGACTTACCTGGAATGTGCAGTTGATTTGTGTGGTTTGTGTGGTTGACTTGCATGGAGTATGCTGTTGAAATTGTCAAGTGTACAGTAGATTTGTTTGGAGTTTGTGATGTGCAATACGAATTTGAGAGACATTTACTCACTCAGTTTCAATTACAGAACGCAATCTGATTTCTATGCCTAACATTTCGCTCTTGAGATCGATTTGCCAGTTAGAGGGAGAGTGGATGGCGGATATTCCTCGGCTTCTCGTGCATCAGATATGTGATTAACGGTTCGATTCTTCTCAAACGATCAGATGAATTCGAATTGATCGATTGACTACTAAAGCGCCTCTTGACTTTTTAATTATCACGCGGGAAATCTCGTACCCAGTCAAGATAGATGCAAGCCGAGAACGTGTTACAATTTTAAACATACATGTATTGGCGTCCATTGCTATTCGCCAAGCAACCAACTGCTTTGGCTTTCCTACAAAGAAATGTTTGGTTGTCGGCATCTTTTGATTTATTATCTTACTTATAGAGTAGAGTACACGAAACCCAGTAGTCCTCTGTGACTTTAGATCTCTACGTTGTCATGGCGACTGACCCAATTGATCGATGGACTTATTTAGGTCAGTTCACAGAACCAATCGGTGAGTGGACTGTCAGCGTATACATCAAAACATATCTTAAAATCCATTGTATGGGTACTTAACGATTTGAAAGTCATTGGTTGCACTCCTATGAATGTCAATGTAATGGCGAAGGCTGTTGCAGTCGATCTGAAAACCCAGAGAGAGAATAATTATCACGCTCTCTGTATACTGTGCATAGGAACTTCAGGTAGACAAACAGACAGACGGTAACGATACTTGCGACACATAACAGATGCCGTTAATTTATATTTAATTTAATTTTATATTAATTTTATTATATTAATTTTACAATTAATGTTGTATAATTGTTTTATACTATTTTTTTGAAATTTATTTAAATTTTTTATATTTATTATATTAATTTTATTTATTTTCTATTATTCACATGGGTTTTTATGTTCGAGAGTACTCTATGGAGCACCTTTGCTCAGTGACTAAGCACCAAGCGATGACGTCACGCTAAGGCGTGTTACGAACTTGTTCGAGGGCTCTAGGCAGATAGTGACCTTCTGAATGGAGAAGGAACATCTGGTTCGGCTAAACTGCAATCATAACTGCAGAATCATATAGCGCTATTTCAAGTGAGACTCGTTTGAGGCGCTCCCGATAAGGAAAATAAAACGAAGGGAGAGGTTATCAAGCGCCTTCAGAAAGAGGCAAAGAGAAGCTGAGAAATTCATATTGCCGGTTGTTAGGCAACTATCTCCAGTAGGATGGGCCGACAACAACGCACCTTCTAAACCGCACACAACAATACAACTGTGGTTTGATATGTGGCCGGTCTTACAATTCGCACAGAGTCTCAGACTGGAAAACACGCGTCGACGACGCAATTGCAGTTGTATAATTGTAGAGTAATTGTGCGAGAAGAACTTTTGCTCAAGGTCCCTACACAGTGATTCCTTGGACGAAGATCGAACCCGTAGGCTAATCTCTGCGTCGCAGGTAGACCACTCTTGCCAATCGGCCACCGTGTGTTGTTTAGAATCAGGTGAAGTTAAACCTTTTAGACGTTTTACAACACAGAAGCCCCAAGCGCACCATCTTCAATAGAATAGATGCATGTAGGTTGGAAATAGGTTGATGAAAGGTCATATTGTCGACGTCAAAGCCAGAACTATTGAGAGATATCATGACAAAGCGACCCTCATCCAAAAAAGGTTTTACACAGAAGCAGTACAAAGGGCGAGAGAACTAAATTGGTCGGTGATCATAATAGGCAAGAGTGTCCCACCAGTTAACGTGTCAGCACATGGCTATGGATGGCAGTAAAGAACCGGTGCAAAAAAGTAGCATTAAACTGAAATTCCAATATATACATGCAGTGGCTAGCTAGTCATATATACGATCGGGTTGAAGAGGATGGCTTCTACCGCAGTTGGGTTCAGTCTATAATTATATCTACTTCACTCAATTCCGTAATTAGTATGGATGTCTGTCAAAACAAAACCTACCCCACTCAATGAAGTTTTCATTGGTCTTATACCAAGGTTGGACTTTCCCCTCTCCAGTCGGCCAGCTGCCATTTTTATAGCATTTCTGCCACTTTATACTCTCAAATTTATACCTTCATGTACTGCACTGGTTTTCTATCTGTGGGCGCATTAAATTGGAAATTCTTATTCTGATCTACAACGCACAACGCGGTCTTGTCTCGAAATATTTACATGTAGCTGATGAAATATACTCCGACCTTTTCAATCTCATCTCATCTCTTCAAACAGACACTGTCTTCTAGTTCCTCATACTGGAACAGCTATGACTTAGTCTCGGTCTTTTATGACCTCAATTGGTCCCTCCATTTTAACTGTTCTGTCTCCATTTACTCGCTCTCAAATCCAGTTGCCATCCGTCCTTATCATTTTGCTCTTCTCATAACCTGCTTCTTCATGCGGGCCCAAGTGTGCTGGGAGTTCCTCTAAGCGATTCACCCTACTAGAGGCGCTCTATAAATAAATGTTTGAATACATTTCAGTATACAATAAAAGTATAAATATTTTTATGACTAAGTTTGTTCATAGTTTTACTTTATTCATTTACATATTTCTATGTATTACATTTTATACTTGAATGTACGTAGTATATAATAATATATATATATAGAATATATATTATATATGTATATATATATATATGCATCTGTAAATATTTATACACATGGACACATACATCTACAGGGTTTTTAAGGAGAGCATCTGCTGCAGTCCAAAGTCTTTCTACAGCAGAGGGTGATGGCAGGGATGATGGCAAGAGCGTTCGTATTAATATACAGTCTGCTTGATGACACAGGCCTTCCACAAGTTCAGTAAATGGCACAGGCCTACTAAGGTCAGCATTAACCAACTAAAACGATTAGGATGGCTTGTTGTAAAACACCCGCTGCCTATACAGGCCCTCGCTAGACAATTTCTGCTCTGTAGTTTTCTTTTCACATGGCCGCACCGCGTCCGTTTGTGACAGACATGTAATGGCAGAAATTAATGACTGTTTAGAGCCTGTGTTAAAACTCCTTATCTCTTTCATTTGTATTTGCCTTCAAACATAACAGGCAATGAATACCAGTGATAGAGAGCATCGGTGGAGCTATAACATGCAGCATATATAGCCCTATATAGGCTATGTTTAATGGCATATGCGCAGCTACAAATACTAAATGGCCTATAATGAGTTCAAGTGGCTCACGTTCTTTGAGCCATATTCAGTGACTCATATTAAAAGCATAGATGCAATAAACTATACAGAATCGCCTGCTTTAATTATTTGTCCTAAATGAATAATACTAAATTGATGTCCAAGCAGAAGTGCACGTATTAAATGAGCCCAGACCAAGCTATGGAGATATAACCGAAGAAAGAACACTGTAGACCATTGCCAGCAATGCCAGGTTATTCTGGGAGCTGAAAAGAGTAGCTCTAAGGTTATTAGTATCTCTTAACTCACAGATGCTGAGCATCATCCATGACATACATTTCAACTGTCGCGTGGTCCTGAACTTTGGAAGGTGGGAAATATCGAATACAGCTGCGTGCGAGTAGACTGCAGCGGGCCTACTGTGCTTACACGAGGCCTATATATGTATGTATACATTATATATATATATCTGTAGTATTGTAGGCCTATACTGTGCCTACATGTATGTTTTTCTTATAAGATTATTCAAGGCGAAGAATATTATACGATCGGCTCGCTTGTCTTAACTGAAAGTCCATATTGGGCTTGTAAGGGCAGACCTTGTTGGTTTTGCATGCTGCTTTTTATGCGCAACATGACCTGTATATATATTCATACATAGGTCCTAGGTATACTCACGAAATATAATTTATGATGTGTTTAGACAGAAAATATGTCAGTGTGGAAAACATGTACTTCTGTACGATAACGATAGATGTCCGTGTGCATATTTTGCGTTTAGAGACACGATATATACATTGTGCATGCAAGCGCCATATTGTTTTTGAGATGCATGTTACTCGTGATGTATGGTTTGGAGAGATGAAAAAGCAATCTATCGCAGCTGCCTTTGGAGACCATTTACGCCCCATCTGTACGCTCAAACGACCGTGCGCTGAATATGGCCCGTGGTCGCATAGGTTCTCGTACATGACCGCTTGTGTCTCTGCGCCTTCGTTTGCTTAGATTGAACGACCCATCGTACAGCGACCATCATAAACCACGGTCGTTTAACCTCGCAACATAGAGTCCAAAGAGACTGTTTAGGCGCAGAATGAATAGGATTTGGCAGCGCTTCAAAATGGCTATTCCAAGAACGTTTTGTCTGCTACAGGACTACAGGTCACATTAGCCTTTGCAGTTTAAACTCCTTAAAACTCTGATGTCTATTGAAACCAGACGTATGTTTTTGGCTAGATGTCCCGCCAGAGCGATTCTGGTGGAAAGAACAACCGTTTTCGCCTTTACAATTGCTACAACTCCCTCACCAGTACGTTTTAAGTTCTCTCGCGATGAGACACTAGTTGCTTCCCAGTACTTCAAAAGAAACGAGTTAGGCCTAAATGCACATAGGCAAAGATGCTAAAATTCCTAAGTAGGATAAGTCTTCAATATTATTATTAATAGGTGATTATTTATTAACGAAATACGGCGCAACCAGGCAAATTACCACAATTGCGCGCAGCAAAACCAACGGATTACCTACAACACACAGGTAGTTGACAAAACTTGACAACCCCACTGAGTTGTTCCTCTGTAGACCGATCTGCATTTTGAACCAACGAGGTGCGAAGGACCCTATAGGGCACAGAAGATGTAAGTCCTCCAGGTTCCACAATGAAACATTTCAGAGGCGCTTACATCCTCTACTCCAATCATTGAAGCAGCAAAGGCCGAATCCCAAAGTCCTTAACGGGATTCCATTTAAATGAAATTCATAAGCTTTATCGATTATTGAATACTAGTTCACTTTTCTGCAGTAGTTCATGCGTGTTAAATGGTAAACTCAAAAGGGGCCATGCATACGGTTGCACTAGCAGGGTCACTATAATTACTACTTGCCGTAATTATTTAATAACAATGTACGACAAAGCAGGAATGAGACAATAGTGCAGAATTGTTCAAGACAATGCTTGTATGCGGTAGGGCATTATACGGGTCAACTACCGCATCGTTGAATTGGTTGATATCTTTCCAGCTTATGCATCAAACAAATTCTAATGCATACTTATTCAACCGGTAAGTTTAGGCCAAGCGTGCTGTCGATGGACACCATGCAAAAACTGACTGTTACAACAGGTAACAATGACTGTGACATTTAACAGGCGGAAGGGACTGTAATGATAATTAACAATGATCGGTTTCGTCTTCCGAGGGTTTCATTGAACTCGATTGTCTCATTTCTACAATTAGGCCTAGAATGTCTTAAGAACAGTTATGCATATAATATACGCATAACTGTAAACCATAGAAAATATTATTTGCTATGGTTTTGACCAGCAAATCTTTAAATATTTACCTCAATGTTATATATTATAAATGTATGTATATATCAACAGTTGTACGCTATCTCTGTGTCAGTTCTTTTACAATTGCAAGAATGCCTATTATGTTGTGGATTTATATAATGATTGAAGACAGACTTGTGCTGCACTTGACGTCGTCTTTTTCTTCCATTTCGGTCGTTGGTGTCAACCGACGAGAACAAACCTAACACGAGCCATCTAGAATATTTATGGTTATTCCAAGCAACCAGTAACTTATATAGCGCCAGGGTGGAATATCTTAGTCGCCCTCTGTCGTCTGTCGTGGGAATTGAGACCAGCTGCTGCGTGCAACGCCACCTGCCTGTCAGTCTACATGCAATGTTAATGGCGCCAAGTGCGAAATCTCCTCATTTATGTAGCACCTTTCGAGCATTATAAACGAGGAAGACGGTGACGACGTCGTGGCTCTATAATAATGGGTCTCTTTTTATCGAACGCTGATTACACATACAGAGAGACAGACAAAGGTAAAGAGAGAGGCATGCAGTAAGACAGACAGACAAATAGAGACACAGACACACCTACACGCACACCTACACACAGAGAGACAGAGAGAGACAGAGAGAGATATTCAGACAGACAGACAGAGACATTCAGACAGACAGACAGACACAGATAGAGAGAGAGAGAGAGACAAACAGACGCAACGAACACACCTACTCACAGAGAGTCAAACAGACAGACAGACAGGCATAGGGTGCGCGTGTGCGTGCGTGTGTGTTTGTGTGCGTGTGTGTGTGTGTGTGCGTGTGTGTGTGTGCGTGTGTGTGTGCGTGTGTGTGTGAGTGTGTGTGTACATTCAGAGGTAAGAGGATTGACTGGAAAGTGCGTTGGCGTTCTTTCTGTTATGAACATGCGAACAAAGCTTAATCGAATCGAATCAAACTCTACTCTCATCTGTCTGTGCTATGGGCCAAAACAGTCTGGTAGTATAACCGAAGACTTACACAACATCCTTGTATTTAAGCCTAAGGTTAAATGAGTAAATGATCGAAGGCGGAGCCAGGGAGATCCACTGACGACTTTAACCTACATCAATCAAAATCAAATCAGATCAAATATGTTTTTATTTGATCCCATTTTGATTGTACACTGTTATTACATAACAAGTAGAAAAACGAAAAAGCTGTACAAAAGAACAGTTTAGTAATAACATAATATTATAAGGGACGGGACAATGGGGGAAAAGAATGACCCTATAAGGGACCCAAAGATCCCGCCAGGCCTACCCTTTCCATGAAACGTTAATCAGCAGTAGGTCTTTACATACATTCATACTTCATATATATATATGTATTTAGGGGTCTATATGTAAAACTACATGCTGTATAATACGTGTTTACATGCAAATACATATACATTTGTACAATGTACATTCTTACTAATGATACATTCTTACTAATGATACATACATTATTAGAATAAATTGCATTTCACATTCTGGCATATACATGTAGATGTACGCATGTAGATGTATGCATGTAGATGTATGCATGTAGATGTATGCATGTAGATGTATGCATGTAGATGTATGCATGTAGATGTATGCATGTAGATGTATGCATGTAGATGTATGCATGTAGATGTATGCATGTAGATGTATGCATGTAGATGTATGCATGTAGATGTATGCATGTAGATGTATGCATGTAGATGTATGCATGTAGATGTATGCATGTAGATGTATGCATGTAGATGTATGCATGTAGATGTATGCATGTAGATGTATGCATGTAGATGTATGCATGTAGATGTATGCATGTAGATGTATGCATGTAGATGTATGCAGGAGTAAAGAGATTAAAAGACATTACGTAGTCGTGCGTGATTGTTATTATAGCTTCGCCTGCATTGGTCCCACCAGCTGGAACAGCCTCCCCCCTTCCTCTTCGAAATGAGCGGCTCTCTTTCTCTCTCTCTGTCTCTCTCTCTACCTCTCTGTCTCTCTCACTGTCTCTCTCTCTCTGTCTCTCTCTCTGCCCTACTGCCTTCCGGAAGCGTTTGAAGACTTCCGTTTTTACTGTTTAGCTTTGTGTTGAGTCGTGAGCGCCTCTGATATGAGTGGCGCTATATAAGTGTTCCATTACATTACGTTACATTACATTACACGTATACATGCTTACATACTTACATACACACAGTGTCTGTTGTAAACAGCCATGCATTCGTATTCCAGATGCGACAAGTCAACACTTAGACACATAGAGACATGTGAGGATATAGATTATAGAAGATATCACGACTCTATGGTTACTCTATATTTATTTATTTATTAACTACCGAAATTTCATACGGCCCTTCTTCCAACATTTTTTGCTCAGAAGTGCACACACACGTCTCGACGGCGCAAATGCAGTTGTACTGCAGAGCAATTCTGCGCAAAGGACTTGCTCAAGGTCCCTACACAATGACTGACGCCTCGGACGAGGCTCGAACCCGTGCGCTCAGCAAACACTGAACGTTACGGGCTGACCGCTCTAACCGATCGGCCACTGTAAATAGATAGATAGATGGACAGACAGCCAGCCAGACAGACAGACAGACACACAGACAGACACACAGACATACATATTAAGAAGACGAAGCAAAGGTTGAGGCAAAGAAATTGAAGATGTGGAGTGGAGTCATTGATAATCGTCCGTCAGAGAGAATAGGATGTGCTGTTGATTGATGCGCTCAAGCAGTCACCAACGAAAGGTGGCGACTCCTCCTCATCAATATGGTGCCAGTTCAGACAAAAAGATTTCAACAGGAAGACTAAGTGAATGGCCGATTGGCCACAAAGAGGACGACTGACTGACTGACTCACTTACTCACTCGTTCATTCACACAAAATGCTCGCTCAACACATAGTCAGTCACTGTTGCAGTCAGTGTGACTGCCTTGGCTGGCTGACTGATTGGGCTAAGCAAGAAGTCTTATTGATTTAATTCACTCATTTGCTCACTGGCGCACTAACTCGTTCTATTTTAGCTCATTCACGCGCTGACAATCATTATAATAAGTTTTATTATTGATATCGTCATCATCATCAACATCACCACCTTAGTCATAGGCATATTCATCACATCGTCATTATTATAATCATCATATTTTGTCATAATCATCGTCATCGTCATCATTTATGTTATTATTATTACAAGTATTATTCTTGTATATCTTACCAATCGTCTGACTGACTGACTGACATGACTGACTCACTGACATTACTGACTCACTGACTCACTCACTGACATGACTGACTCACTCACTGACCGACTCACTGACTCACTCACTGACTCACTCACTGACGACTAGCCATACAAAAGTCAGGTCGATTGATTGACCTGGCTGACTGGCTTACTTTGCCGGCTTAACTGTTGATGAAGATACATGTCTACCTGAGCACACGGGATCTCTTCCAACACCCTTCTGTCGAGATCAGTTGATTTCGATGGTCCATCATCCTTCGACCTTAACCTCTGTGACCTTCACCTCTGACCTCTGATCAATTCGACCTGGCTTCGATCCCAGAAATCCAAGTGCAAACAAAGTTTCGATAGATTTATTTAGCGCCTAGTGTTGTATACATATCTCATGATGTCTGCATGCATTTGTGTCTATATGCACTTGTAATGTATGTAATGTATGATAACTATATAATTATTATTGGAGCTGCGTTCGTGTTCTTCTGATTGTTTGAGCATATTGACTTAAATATTATGGTAGATTAGTTCACAAAGCGCCTCTGAGTATAAATCTTGAAGAGGCGCTATAGAAATGTTCGTTTTATTAAAACGAATGAATAAATAATGCATGTATGTATGTATTATACACTGTCAAAATATTATCCTTGTTCTATATCGATGTTTCGTTTAGGTGCACTGGCAAACTGACGAGTTACATTTACCTGAATATGATTTAGACATTAATTAATTGAGCATGCGATTGACTCATTAAGAATCTGTGACAACGATTTAATGTTATTTATTATTTATTATTATTGTGTAAACGACGGTTGCGATTTCTTGATCCAGATAACAGCGTCTCCTTGGCCTGTACAACATCATCTTGAGTTCTGTTTTACGCAGCTAGCCACCGTTTAATTCTACCAGTCGTCGAATAACCAATGATAAACTGATTAACAAGGACCAACAGTTGTTTGAACCGCAGGTCTTGAAACTTGGAGACAGATAAATGCACTGAAGTCTCTCTTCCTTCATATCAACTCTCCAATTTTAAGGGTTCAATAGTATTGCTCTTGCCACTCAGCGAGCTCTGTATAGTCCCCGAGTTTCTTAATTGTGACTGTCTGCCAGAATAACAACGCCGCTTGGTTGTTCTCTGTAATCTTCTTGAGAGTGACTATTAACTATAGCGGATTAGCAGCAAATGAATTTTCCATAGGATCAGAGATGGGCAGTCATGGTGTTGTCCGACTTCCTATATAGGCTCATGGTGATGTGGTTAAAACCATGTGTATCAGACTCCATAAACACAGGATGCAAAAAACCAAGATTTCTTAAAATCAAAAGTTGGTTTATTGGTTTTATTTGGTTTTTTGGTTTTTAGTTTTCCTTTGGATTTTGTCACAACAGTTTTGTTATAAAAAGCATCGAACACAGCATGAAAATGAGCTCCAACTTGTTTTAATAATTAACTCAGCTTGATTTCGGACTGAATAACACACAATTAGTAATACAATATTAATATTAGTAAATTGAATAAAAATACTTTAAAATCCAAAGGGCAAAAATTGCAATTTTTCGTATCTTTTTTTGTAAAAACCGAAAAAACAAATGACCAAAAAACCAACATGCTTGCAGCCCTGCATAAACACGACGACATACTTTTAAAGCATCGACTAGCATGCAGAAGTCGATGGTAAGCCCACCATCTACATCAAGTCTCGTACAATCGTGTTATTCGGAAGGGTACAAATTCCACGGCGTCGTCTTCTCGTGTTCAATGCTGTCGTGACAGGACACGTGGCAATGACCATTGAATCACACTATACAATGGCTGCAGCTGTACAACAGCAGCATCTCTGTAGCCCTGCCAAACCCAGATATTAATTGGGGAACGCCTATAAGTCTGATTAACAATACACGTTGTTACGCAACCCATCAAAAAATATCCGATACATATATGATATGCATACATATTTAACGTAACATATACTGTAAAGCGTGTTGCATAACCTGCTTTTGGACATGCAGGGCATTGCCAAAACCCATGCGCCGAGACTCTTACCTCATTTGCAATTCCCTTCTCACTTGAATACAATTGAGCCAGATTAGCAAAACCAGATCAAATTAGCTTCGTAAGCAGTCTATGAGAGCCTTAAAAACGCCTCTGGAAGTCGCTGCAGCTGACTTGTCACAATTGGCTCTGTAGGAACAGATCCATAAGCTATGACATAATTATATTGGCTTAATGAGCATCATTTCCTATACGTTCTACGGCTTCTCTGATTGCACATGGACTCACACTATGTTCAAAATACATACATATCATATATTCCAGTATACATGCACTTTATATATATATTGTATACACAAAATATCATATATACATATGTATAGACACAACGAGGGTGTATTTTCAATACATGGTGAGGGCTGTATATACATGTATAGAGGGCTTAATCGCAGGAAGTCGCAATAATAAAATCAGATGAAATTTGCTTGTGATTTGTTGGGTTCGACGAGCATGGGAGACCATAAGAGGGTCGATGGAGGATTTACTATAGGACTTCGTACTTTATGTCGATCGATGTCGGTAGACGACACTGAGGCGGGTAGAGAAGGAGACAATGGACAAAGAGAAGGAGACACAGCGCCATACGAACAGAGTTACCAACTGAATAATAAACAGATATATAGGGCAGACCTGTGAGCGCCGAATGTCCCTCGCAAATGGATAGATAAATCAGGATGTCAAGCGCTCATCGATTACCCACCGTGTCTCCTACTTGCCCTCCTCCTCCTCCTCCATTCCCCTCATCCACTCCTTCCCTTGTCCTATTTCCTCTGCCCCCACTCCTCGTTGGTACGTGTAGGTATCCCATCAATACAAGCCACATGATTATAGTGTTCGCATGGGGACTTGATACCTACCCAGCATAAACACGTATTTCGGTATATTATTTGCACCCATGTGTATATATAATGGAAACGAGTGGCTATTTATAAGCTCTGTTTCTGTCGATCTGTCTCTTTCTCTTTGTAGACTATGGCCTATAAATAGACTGATCCGTCCGCATGTATACAGCAGTCAAATCCTGCGTGTTTGTCTATTTTGTGGTGTATAAAAACCTATACTATAAGCCATAGATAATGCTCAACCTCCATTCGTTCTCCCACACACAAAAATAGGAATAGTTGACATGTAGGCTCTGCCGTGCTCCATAAGCTAACCGTGGATCTGGAGAGGGTATAGGCCTACAGGGCGTCTGCTGTTGGGTGATAAATCATTCGTTTTGCGCTTCCTGAAACTTGTCGGATTGGCAGACGTTTTGTCAGCGTCTTCTATCGTTCCATTCGACAATTATTTAATCGATTCAGTCTATCATTGGCTTCCAATCTGTCATCTCTTCTGCCATTCAGAACAGCTGGGCGTTCATTCAACGCGACTTATTCTTCGTCTTGGCGTGTCTTCAATGGCACGAACACCTTTTCAATAGCTCTCTTTTTTACTGCCTATGTCTCTGTTTCTGCCTCTGTCTATGTCTCTGTCTCTGTATCTGCCTCTGTCCCTGTCCTTGTCTCTGCCAGCCTGCCTGTCTAATTCCCTCTCTATCCTGAAGCTGTCTTCTGACGACGTCATTTGTCGCCTCTCTTTCCCATAAACTCACACGTCTGTTCTTGAATGACTGCCGCCTTCTTTGACTAATCACTTGGCATGCATAACCGTCCGAACACCGATGCCTATTACATTACACATTAGTAATTCGTGTGTAGAAATCTAGACCTGTATGACGCAGAATTCGGGGTCGAAGTTCTTATTCACTTCTCTCTAATTGATTTTACTTCTACTTCTACTTCTAAAAAAATTGTACCTCTATTTCTTATTCACTTCTGTCTATGCCATTTTATTTCTACTTCTCAAATAATTTTATTTCTACTTCAACTTCAGTTTTTGTTTAAAATTTTCCTTGTAAATGAGAAATGTTCCGTTTTTCTCAGTCTTTATGTTTAGCGCATATTGCACACATTTGTCTCAATACTAATTAATGTAATGTTTCATTTAAGCTTTTATTCCAGTCCCAAAGCGATTGTACATAGACTAACACAGTACAAGTGACAAACACTGTTAATTGAAGCAGGCCTGCTATATCACCAACAAATGATCTTATAGTTCATTTTTAGAAATACTCGCATCTCCAGAGATTGCTTCATCCTATTTCAACGACCAGTTTATAAAATCTCGGCTATTGAGAAAATTCTCTCTACGCAGGCCTGAAACCAGGTCTTCGGCCAATGGAGATAGTTTGGGATAAATGCTGCTTCTACTGTTCCAAAATTCAAGAGAACTGTGAACTGCTCCTTGCTGCTTAATGTCCTTCAAATATTTGTCAAGTTCAAGATCAATGTTGCGTTCTAACTGCGGCACTTTAGTAAAACATTCACGTTGCTGCATTCTAGAGCTGAGTAACTTGGAGGTGCACACACATTGGTGGTATTGGTTGATGTGGAAGGAATGGCACGACATGCTTGAGGAAGTTGAGAGTTTCGGCTTCTCATATAGAGTTTTGCCATCAAAAGTAATGACGACACCTGTTTTAAGAAACAAATAGTTTACACATAAATAATGGCTGAAAACAAATTACAATGCTTTATATTTTTAGATTGCAAATTTTAAAAAGTAAAAAATTTTTATGTTTAATTCAATGAATTCATTCCAGCTGATGTTAGGAATAGAGCTCAGCTTAGGGGCCACACTTGCCAACGAGTTTTATATTGTTTTGAACAAAACTTATTTTCAGTGTTCCGAAAGCCAGATGGAGCTGCTGGGATAAATTCGCAAAAAAAATAAGATAATATTTACCTAAGGTGCTAAAAGCACTGCTGCAACAGTGGGATCGAGCATGCATGCAGCTGCCGGAACTGGATTAAAGTTAGCACATTTAGGATCCAAGATCAGTGCAAAGCGTTCAAGGAATTTATACAACATCTCCTGCAGTAAAGGAAAAGTCAAAGGGACTAACGTTAATGTTAGGAGCATTGTTCACATGGATGGATAAAGCGTACATGATTAAAGTGAATACACATTTTATGATCCAAGATTGGTACTAAGCATTGAAAACTATTTGTGACATTAAAATTATAGATTCTGCAGTAAAAGAAAGTCATTATGTGTTATTATACATTAACATACTTTAGGTAGCATATACAAAGTTGAAGATGATGATGAGGAGGAGGAGGAGAAAGAAGAAGAGGAGGAGGAGGATATCAGCAATAATTGTACTATAAATAATAATAGTAGCAATAATATTACTGTTACTACTACTGCTGATGTCGCAGCTACCACAACTACTAATGCTTCTACTACTACTGCAAATAATAATGATAATAATAATAATAATAATAATAATAAACACAATAAAAATAATATTAAGTGATGATTATGTATGTATGTATACGTGTGTATGTGTGCAGATGTGCATGTTCCTTTTGAGAAGTTTTGTCTATGCTTCACCAGTGCCGAATAGAGTCATAGACTCATAGTCCAGATCGAGGTCTACACTTTCAAGTGTAGAATCTTCTGGATCTATCTTATGCTCCATAGCGCGTGACTCGTTGACTCACGATTTGAATTTGCTTGAATTTACTCCATCGTCGTAAAACTTAAGCTATGATTTTTGTTCTATGTTCAATATGTACAAAGAGGTAGCAATGACCGAATGCCGAGCGCAGGACAACAAGAGATGGGACACAGAGTATTGATGCAAAACGAATGTAGGCTAAAATGCAAATGTAAGACTTTTTCTATATAATAATTTGCGATCGTATAATGACCTCAACGCTGCTTGTTTTTCAATGAATTAATTAGATGTGATCCATCACCAGTACTAACGGTTTGAATGGTGTAAGCGGTTAGAGTGGATGCTAACGGTCTGAATGGGTGTAATTGGTTTGAATGGGTGTTATTGGCATGGACGGGTGTTTTGGTTTGAATTGGTGCTATCGGTTTGAATGAGTGATGGAGGCTTGAATGGGTGATACCGGTTTGAATGCGATATACCGGTTTTAATGGTTGCTACAGGTTTGAGTGAGTGTTAACGGTTAGAATGGGTCTAATTGGTCTTAACGGGTTTTATTGGTTTTAGCGAAGTGCTATCGGTTTGAATGAGTGATACTGGCTTGACTGGGTGATACCGGTTTGAATGGGATATGCCAGTTTGACTGGGTGATACCGGTTTGAATTGACGCTACCGATTTGAATGGATACTATCGGTTTAACTAATGGTACCGGTTTGAATGGGGTATGTCGGTTTGAATTTTGTCCTTTCTGGGCGCCCTGTTGTTGCTAATTGATGAATATATCAATTGCTATTTCATTTCGTTTTCAATGGCAGCAATAAATTGAATTGAATTGAATTGGATTGAATTGGTGAAACCGGTGAGAATGGGCGAAACCGGTTTGAATTTGTGATACTGATTTAAATGGTTACTACCGGTTTGAGGTTTCTGTGTGCGATGTCAGAATCTCCGCATACATGTATCATTTTAATCGTTATCGTAAACTCCAAACTTCTAAAGCGCCACTCAACAGTTAATTTCAGAGCACCGCCTTATTCACGGGCGCTGAATCGAGCCAAAGTGGTTGTCGACAAACTCTAGGTTACAGGTACGCATATCAATTAATTAATTATCAGACAGAACTTCACAGAAGCTTATAAGGGATGTGAAAAATGGACTGTAAACGACTCTCCCACACGCTAATATCGTTGATATCACGATTACTATTATTGCTGTTTTCACCTGAATTAAAATAATAACAGTAATAATTGTAATTTAGACGATTAATTACAATAGCTCTAATATCAGAATGCAGATGCGCCATTTGTTGAGAGAATTGCTTCCAACTGTATTTAATCGATTTGAGTTGATATTTTTAAAACCAGTTTTGGCAACGGATGTTAACAGAAGTTTAACCAAAAACGGACTCTAAAATCTCCTCGTTTGGTCTTTATTTCATGTGCACGGTTATCTTTCCGTTTGCGTGATGGACTGAATGTCAAGTAGACATTAGAGGTTCAAGTCCACCATGAAGGGCATCATGTTCTTTGGCGTAATCAGATATGACGGAAAACACTGACTATAAACTGTGAGTGAGAGTAGCAGACGGTGAGGGAAAGCAGGCTTGTTACCGCCCTTGTATGCCGAGGCTAAGAAAGTGGAGTTGCTAACAGTTGTTATTCGTGCATGCCTATCTTAATAGATAGCACTTCTTTTTCTTCTTGACTTGCAGTTTAAGTCTCAACTGTTTCTGTTTATACAGAACATAATTATAAGCTTATTATTTTGAGTCTGCGGCTGACTTGTCACATTTGACTCTGTAGTAACAGATTCATAGGCTATGACATAATTATATTGGCTTAATGAGCATCATTTCCTATACGTTCTACGGCTTCTCTGATTGCACATGGACTCACGCTATGTGCAAAATACATACATATCATATATGTATATATAAAATCAGACTATAGTGACCTCGCCTATCCAAGAAATGTGCAGACAGATGTATGCATGCATGCTTGTGTGTAATCCACGTAATGTGGTAGTGGTTTCAGTTTAGCGACGCCATCCTTCTTTATCCAGGCTTGGGATTGGCACCGTTATAGAACGAGCAAAAATGTTTATAGAATGACGAATGCTGTCAATGCTTCACAAGCCACAACACATCACGTGGCGCCCTACTACCTTCTCACCATTCCTCCATATTCAAAACTCACGATACCCTTCCTACCTTTGCTCTATTCCTCCTCGCCCAACCCACTTCTGCGTTTGCTCTCTCTCTCTCTCTCTCTCTATATATATATATATATATATATATATATACCCAACCCATCCTCTGCCCTCTGGCTACACTATACGGAGAGCTCTCTGCCACTGTGGGCCGAATAAGACTTTTGTGTGTTAAGAGACCTAATGCAGTCGAATGTTCGCCTAATCCAGGCTCTCCCAGCCTTCCCTGTCAACTCCATCTCCGCCTCGCTTTCCTCCTTCAGTCATCTCCTGCTCCTTCTCTTACTCCTAATCTTCACCTTCTTTTCTTCTTGTCTCGTTTTCTTTCTTCTCAGTTTTCCTCCGTCCACTTAGTTGCCACGTGTGATGAACAGAAGCCCGATGCCATTTCGGATCCGTCTAATGTTCATGACAATCGATTTTCTTGGAATTTCGATTGTCTGCCGATGTCTAAGAAGTCGTCCGTCGCAGCTGTTTCCCTCCAACTTGGAATCGTCCATGTCCTCATTGTGACCAACCATCGTCGTCAGCATCATTATCGTCATCGTCATCATTGTCGTCGTCATCATCATCATCATTTTCATGATCATCATGATCATCATCATCATCATCATCATCATCACCATCATCGTCGTCGTCGTCGTCGTCGTCATCATCATCATCATCATTTTCATCATCATCTTCATTTTCATCTTCATCATCATCATCATCATCATCGCAAATCACCATTCTTATGAAGGACCCCAACATCCCCATCCTTGAGCCCTGTCTTTCTTCTCATCATCATCATCACATAGCACCAGCTACTTGAGCAGTATCGTCATGATCTTCTGCGTCGTTTTCTGAGCTACCAACATCTAGGTTTCTGCTGCTAGGTATACTCCCTTGCCTTTGACTTTGTTAATGAGTGGATGAAGTTGGGTTAGAATTCATCCAGAATCCACAGGTTCAAGGAACCAATTGCCGTTGCGATTTATGAAAAGATGATGACGCACTGTCACGTGCTGATGACGTGCAGTGAAGTTAGGCATCGTTGAGACTGGTACGTACCACAACACTGTCATCTGGTTCCACGTCGACCTTCGTTACCTTCGTCTCTTACCCCTCCCCATAGGTTGAAGTATTCGACAGTTCATTTTAATAAAACCTGATTAATTAGTATTAGCAACTTCTAATCAATCGACGCCATCAACGCTTCATTAGGTTTGCAGTCTAAAGTTACACCCGGATACCATTCCTCCCTTGAAGAAGGATAAGGGGATCATAAGGCAGGTATTTAATAGGAGCGAGTCATAGTGGAATATAGAGTCACTTCTCACCTCTTTTGAGCTGCCTTGGCTTTGAACAACGGCAATTGAAAAGATCAAATCAACGACTATGACAATCCAAGGAGAAGCCACAGAACAAGCAGAAAGATTCGTCTATCTATGAGGGCGAATAAAGGTTGATAGGAGCAACGAAAATGACCTACAAATAAGAATTGGACTTAGCATCTAAAATGATGAACAGGATCTAAAGAAGCAAAAAATTTACAAAGAAAATTAGTATAAAGATGACGAGGACTCCAATGGTTTTGACATATATAGAGAAACTGCCAGTAAGCAGAATCCCACACAATGCGCTACATGGACGAATCGAACGATAAAGAGACAAAATAACACAAAGACTACGCTGATGATGATGATGATGATGATGACGAAGACTGTGATGATGTGATGATGATGATGATGATGATGATGACAACGACGACGACGACGATGATGACGATGATGATGACGATGATGACTGGGGTTCTGAACGATGAATCAAAACTAATTTGATATTAGACATTTTATAAAGGAATTATTCGTTTCTGTTTCATTTTTCGTGCTTGGCTACGTTCCAATACAAGATCTATGGTTTTATGCATTGGAGCCACACCGGCTAGACTCTATACTCCTAATGCACCATTTAGATATATGTGCCCGATCGTGTCATGGTCTATGCAGAAACTGAATAACATTTATCTAGCGGCAATTTGCTGCTGACCTTAGGGGTTCTGTTCGTCGTTCACAGCAAGGACCTAATTGTAGTTCACTAATGTACTCAGGACATCGAAATGGAAGTCTAATGGATGTCCACGAAGGAGGATCTGAACAAAGGGGAAACATGTGGATACGTGAAGCATTTTACCTCGCAATCAATATATGTTATATGCATGTATGTATGTATGTATGGATGTATGTATGTATGTATGTATGTATGTCTGTATGTATGTATGTATGTCTGTATGTATGTCTGTATGTATGTATGTATGTATGTATGTATGTATGTATGTATGTATGTATGCATGTATGTATGTACGTATGTAATGCATGTATGAATTGTATATGTGTATGTATGTATATTTTTAGATATTTGCATGTATGAATGTACGTATGTATGCTGATGATACCAATATTTTTGCTTCGCATAAATGTTACGTAGTTCTATTCCAATTTATTAACCAAGAACTAAACCATGTTAATGATTAATTTCTTGCTAAAATGTTATCACCAAATATTTCTAAAAACCAATTTCATTCTATTTAGATCGCACCGCAATCTACCTCACCTAGTGAAGGTCTACTTTTTTGTCAATAACATTCCTCTTCCTATCAAGGCAACAAGAACATATTTCCTGGTATTCAGATTAATGAGTTTTTATCTTGGACGACTCTATTATTTCATCAAGAATTGCTGAAAACATTGGCATCTTGTCTAGAATAACCTACCTCCTACCAAGATGCCCATCCTATCAGAATAATATCGTACCTAGATTCATCCATACTTCTCTTATTGTAACTTAATATGGGCTCCTTAATCCGTTAATTACTCTCCAATAACTAGCCGCCAGCAGCGTAGTTGGTCCTTAATGACTCGTTAGTGGAATGTTTGACTATACTTGTATTTTGAGTCTACATCAAAATAACTTTGCTCCAACTGAACGAATTCGTGTATTATTGGTTAAACAATTTGTTGCCACGAATTTTCTCTAATCAATTTAAGAAAGTTTTGGTTGCACACCGGGGCAATACTCGTTCTTCATCTGAATCGCAGACCAATTTCTGTTGGATGTACACACGTCAAGCTAAATGATGCCTAGGGTGATTAAGAACACAAAGGTATATTGCCGAGCAAAATGATGTACAGATAGCTTGAAGAATCTCCAGGACCTCTCAAACTGCGGCTCTCACGCTCACTTGACACGTGCAGTCCAATCAAAAGAGTTCTATTCAGCTAATTGATGATGCCACGATGCTTGACCTCTCAGGATTTGCAGTTCTTACCCCTCACCGAAACCTACCAGGCAACCTGGCCATTACAGATTTCAGTTGATATAATTATATAGCGTGTGACGTGGCTTTTCTGAGACGCTGGGAAAGGTCGCAAATTTACATTACATTACATTACGCAGCATTTACGCTGCATACACAGAGCTATTCAAACGAGCTGACAATAGCGCCACCATCCGGTGGGTCCTCGTGGGTGGTTGATGACGCAACTTCCGAAGATAATTCCTCGACCCTCTTGCAACGATGAATAATTCCGGGTGTTAATTCTGCAACAGCAGCGTCGAAACGTGTCAACAATTATCGCGTACGTTCCTCATTAAGCCGAAAAATCCACCAAGACGACAAAGATGGAGGCGTGATAGCAATCTTCAAAATGTGTGGTTATCGCTGCATTTATATATAATTATAAAGCATATGCATATGCTGCTAACTAAGAGATTCCAGTCATCCTTTATAGTTACATCTGAGGTACATTGACGTCTTCGTATATTCAGTTACTTTAATTCTGAGCATTTGAGATTGATGATTTTACTTAACTGGGCATAAGTCCAATTGAGGGGAGAGTATAGTGCAGAAGAACCAGCTAAGGTCCTGATAAAGTAGTCCGATGTTCGTGGTCAGCGAATGTTACCTGCAGGTAATCCATTCGACCTGACTTCATTTTTCATTCTTTAGAATTTGGTCACGACTTCAGCTGCGAGGATGAGTTATACCGTCTGAGCAGGATTGCCAATGTCAGCACAGGCCTTATACATGAAAACATTACTGAACCTCACGAAAAAGCTGCAATTCTTACGTAGTTTTACATTTAAGCAATTACGTCATTGTATACCCTCGCCTCTCGCAGATTCTTACGATGCTCAGTTGTATTTTCAAGTAGGCCTACATGCCTCCACATTCATCACAAAAACATAACATAGTATACAGAAAGCTGAGTAGAGGAATAATTGTTGATCGTTATCATTTCTGCTGATAAATTAATTCATCGGTTAAAACATACAACCATAACAACAACAACAGCAGCAGCAACACCAACGACAACGGCAACGACACAAACGGCAACAATAACAACAACAACAACAACAACAACAATAGCAGTAGCAGCAGCAAAAACAGCAACAATTTGAGTTAGCCCATAGTTTCGAAATGACATAAATCAACTTATGGAGCCTGCTGAACGTTTACAAATTACTTATATAATAAGCATCACACAATTCAATCTGGATTCGAGGCTTGGAAAAGTTATCTGTAGCGAATTACTTTCATCGATGTTTAACTTAATATCAATCTGTTTCTCGCGAGGCCAATTTCGCGTTGTATTCACGAATAGCTGAGAGATATTGTGAGTTTTGTCGAGTTACATGGGGGAGGGATGAGGCAGAGGTTAGACAAGTATTCTGGTCGGTTGGCAGATTGATAGACAGACCCTAATGGGTCGCTTGCTTAACGCCTGGCATTCGGTTGAAGGCTGAGATAGACCTGAGAGGCGGAGAGAAGCAGATTAGAACATCAGCTTATTTAACAGACTAACATTCAGGTCTAATCGCTTAAAACTATGTATACATCGTAATGCAGATTAAGAAGTTTACATTGTCATCATCATCATCATCATCATCATCACCGTCATCGTCATAATCATCATCAACATCATCATCATCATCGTCATCGTCGTCGTTATCGTCGTCGTCGACGTCCTCCTGCTTCTCCTCCTCCTCATCATCATCATCGCTACCACCAACACCACCGCCATCATCATCATCATTAAACTCGCGAAAAAGCGTTTCGATTTTCTGAGACCGCTGTTATATGATGCTGTTCAGTTTCATATCCTCTGGTTTTATTGTAGTCCTCCCTAGGCTGTATTCTCACCCATTCTGTGAAACTTCCAGCAGACCGCTGATGCCGTAACTAATAGTTAATTTAAGTATAGGCTTAGTACCCTACGTACGTGTTCATATGGCGACCTTTTGACCTCGATCTTGTTCGTGTTCGATGAATTGATCTACGCTGCTGCCCTTTTTTCAATGGCTGATACTCTATTTAAAGTTCCCGTATGCAGACACTGAATGCTATTATGGTTCCTGCTTGAAAACTCTGGAAATGTGGCCATCAGGAAGATGTTATATACACTGACCATGCAGACATGCACATACTCGGGCTGAAAATGGCCAAATGTGGTAATATAGAATGCGCGATCATTACATTAGATTACTTTACATTACTTTACTTTACATTACATAACTTTATATTACATTACTTTACATTACACTACATTATTTTACATCACATTGCATTACTTGTGTTTTGAACTATTCACAGCTAATTAGGACACAGAGGCATTTGAGATCAGCCAGCATAACGCGCCACAAAGACAATCACACATTGATCTTGCTTACACTTGATTCGACATTCTTGGCTTCTACCATAGCACAGCTTAATAATATTAATGTCCGGTATTATAATGCAATCTAACCAGCACAGATGTCTTGAACCTATCCCGTTTTTAACGACTTGATAAGAAGACGATTAGGATATATGCTGGGTCTGCACTGGGACATTTTCTAACAGCAAGTTCCTTTGGCTAGAGGCAGATGCAGTAATCCTACTGTTTGGGTCACCATTACGTTCCCACACACCACGTACATGTAGTCTTGACTGAAACAGAAAAACCTGGCAAATAAGGATGATGGGCCAACACTTACGTCGACGAATTTAAACTTAAGACAGTTCAGACATGCACTTGCATCCCAGGTTTGGTGCAAGGGACCCTTCTGCCAAACGTTTGACGTCGATCAGTCATAAGTTTTATCAGACATGAGTCTCATAAGCCCAACGGAACTGCACCGTGAAATTGCCAAGTGCCAAAATCGATGCCAATCACATTCGCCTATGTACCTGGTGAGCGACGGACCACCCAAGTTGACCCAACCACATCAACGTGACAAGAGACACAACCTGTGATCACACCCGATGAGACAACATAATTTACTCATGGATCCCAAACTACAATAACATCTGATTTACACAATTAAATCCCCAGATCCGAAAAGGAGCCCCAGATTTAAGCTGTCAAAGCCCAGCTAAATCCTTTAAAGGAGCAATTTGAGGGAAATATGAAACAATGGATGATTTACATAGACAAAGGCGCAAGTAAGTTCTTGAAATTCTGGGACGCACACTCTGTTGGTATAAACTTCATGCATATAGTTTTCCGTACTGCCTAGAAATTGATTGCCTGGCTATGTTAATGTTTAGTTTTGTGATTAAATAAATATTACGATCATCTCTTTCGATTATTAAAACGCCTGCAGCAATGGGTAAACGGGCGAGCAGCCTCGATAATTACGGGCGTTGGACTCAGATCGTAAAATTAAGAAATGTAGGCTCTGTTCAGCGAGGTATAGGCATACATGTTAAGCGCCCTCGTGCGGTTCTCGTAGGGCGCTATATAAATGTTCGTATACATACATACATGTTGCTGATTAGGCATCTTGAAAATATGTGCTGTTAAATTCCCTTCTCTGCCTTACATTCCGAATCAGATTTTTACAACTTTACTTCGAATTTCTTGGCAATGTTTACGTACAGTTTCGGAGTTGCTGTATTTGACTTAGTGTTGCGACACAATTTTGTGTTCTTTTTCCGCCGTGGACTTTATAAACTGTTTGTCGGTGTCATGAAACCATTTGCCGCGTTTGTACAGACAAGGAAAATCCTCCACAGATCATACAATGTATTTTTTGTTTTAGCTGTGAACATTTACTAAGACAAAGAATTTATAGTTGAAGTTTTGAAGTGTAACCTAATTCGCGTAAAGCATAGGATGAACACAGTAATTGGTAATCGTTTGGACACCTGCCTCCAATTACTTATGACACACCTCTTTAGCTCATAACTCAGACGCAGATATATGAAAGACCAACACGTCACTGCAATCAGTCTGGGGCTTCAACAGTCAGCTCTCGGATACAGTTAGGCGTCGACCGGATGTTTATTCTTTTCATGCGATCCTTTTGTCGGCTTCTTTTATTGGTAATCTAACGCTCTGTATCGGTCAAGCAATATGTGTCAACGGGGTGCAGATCCAGGGCTTCAGCGAGAAGCTGGAGTTGTCTTCTTCTGGCATTAAATGCTTATGGTACTCTCTGAGTTTCATTTGGTCTCTGCCTCTAAAGCTAGGCAAAATGAAAATCCATGCTACCTCCTTTTTGATGAATACCATTTAAATTTAGAAGGCAGCAACAAACTTTAATTCGTGTTTTGCGACTTTAGCCTCACGTCTCAGTTCATTTTAAATTATATGAGCAGAGACAGATAAAAAAGTGTATGAAAATAAGGAGAGTTTCAAGCATTGGGCATTCTAATCTCTTGATTCCCGCCCGCAATAACATAAATCCAATGACACTTTGTGAGAAAAATGATGTATTGAAGCATTGTGACATCATTGGCACATTTTTTTATTATGTATGCAGGGTATTTACTTCTCCCTTAGTTGCTTTGCCTGTTGTCTTATTTCTACTCTGTTTTATTTGTGTACTTTACTACTTTTATATGGTTTCTTCTCTAGATTTGTGGTCTCAGTATTTTTGGGTAGGGCTGATTGCGGTGAAATGAAATATTAAAGATAGACTTTCTATATACCTATATGCAGTAAAATTATTTTCAGCTATATGCTATATATATATATATATATGGCACAGTGGTCGATCGGTTAGAGCGGTCAGCCCGTAACGTTCAGTGTGCGCTGAATGAGCAGGTTCGATCCTTGTCCTGGGAGTCACAGTGACTCCCAGGACCTCTTGGATGTAACGCTTCCAGAGTTGCCTGCAGAATTTCACCTTCTCGAAGAGCAGAAGTGTGTGCATCAAAAGATGGCAATACATTGACTTGACGACATATGAAGTGGCTTCCGATGACGTATCGGAAGCCACTTCATACGTCGCCAAGTCAATGTATTGCCTGGAACCTCCTGAACAAAGTAACCTCAGGTCCTCCAGTCGGTCAAAATAAGGCTCCAAAACAGCCGAAAAATGACGTTCAATCGTATTTTCATAAGCAAAAGCATTTCCCAATGTGGCAAAGAAAAATTAATAACAATGTGTATTTAACTGCATTTGATATTTTTTAAACCAGTGTACACTGTACAACCCAACAGTTCAAAACTAAGGGAATAAGCAGTTGTGTATAATAATTTTTCTGAGCGGCAGATTAGTCAATAATCTCCACTTGACCGTGGTGTAATGAGAAGTGAGTGACCTCTAAACATGATCCAATCTGTTTCAAATTTTGACCATATCTTACTTGGGTGAAGTAGACAAAAATAAAACTTGTGGAGACTAGTTCTGACAAAGTTGAATTTTACCATTGTATCGTGGACCACCCAATTACATATACAGATTGCTGAATGGATAATAGTAATCCTGTGTGTATTTTTAACTGATGTCCATATGCCAAATGTATATGTATCTATAGACCAAAATATAATCTTCCGGGATCAGGTGCACAACTATATCTTACCAATTTGTTTTTACTGAAATCGATTAAATATTCACGATAAGAAAATTGTTAATTTGTTCTAGGTCTTTGATTGCATTATCTTCAGAGGCCTTTTGCCTTTATCTAGTGATATCACTCATAATATTATTGGCGTCCAATAGTTAACCGCCAGGATAGGTTGGTGAGAGAAAGAGAAGTAAAATTATACAGTGACGGCAGAAATTTAGCCCTTTCCACGAAACACCTAATATTTCCAATGGATCATTTTGCAATTCCTGACCTAAGCCATATTGTGGCCTTATTACCAGCTTCAGAACTGTACCTCGGCTGTGCGTGGCCAAGGTTACGACGCCGACATTGAGGTCAACTCCATTTCGTACTTAACTCTGTATATCAAAGATATGGCTTTATTTATGTGCCTCGCCTATTCTTCGAATTCGGTCGTCATTTGGGTCTCTGATACACAGTTACCGAGTGAATAGAGCGCTAGTGATAGACCGCCACTGCCTGCACTCTGGTAGTGCCAGTCCCAAGCCTGAATAAATTAGGAGGGCGACGAGAATTATCTATGTTATCACACGCTGTCGCTAAATTGCAACTACCATCACCTGAGACCTGTAACGCTTCGAGTTAGAGTTAGAGTTCGAACCTCTACTCAGGCGATCACTATGTAAGGACCGTCAGCAAGTCCTTCACGTCAATGTTCTGTGATTTAGTGAACTTTGGAATGAGGGTAATATCAATAGCATGATAGTGTATACAGAGTCAACTGGATGTCCTATTCTCCCATTCCCATTATTTGTATTTTCCAAAGAATCTGTCTTACTTGAGCAAACCATAAGATACGCAGACGAATATCTCCAGTAAAGTCACTGACTCTGTCTTCGTTACTCTTCTTGTCTCGTCTGTTTTCTGGCCTGCATTGACTGTCCTCGACCTATAGATCTTTTTCACGTCCTTCTGCTGCCCTCCTGCATTGTCTTCGTTTTCTTTCATCATTTCAAGTCATTTGTTATTTCTATCTTTGAATTTCTCACTCATTCAGTCTCAATCTCCGTCCGTCTGAAGCTGATTACCTGTTTCCTCCCTTTTTGTCGCTACCTTTCCTGTTCTTTACCGTCGCCCGGCCTTCCTTTCTCTCTTCTCCTCCTCCATTCCCCTACCCTCTCCACCATTCCTCTATCTTCCTCCTCCTCTTCTCTTTTCCATCCTTACTCCCTCCTCCTTCTTTCCTCCCTCCTTAATCCTACTGTATTTCCTTCTTTGTTCCTTCCTTCCTTTTTCTATCCTCCTTCCCTCTTCCCTACTTCTTCCTTTCTTTTCCTTCCTGCAACTCTCCTCTTTCTTCCATCCTCTGTCCAATTCCTTCCTTTCTTTATTCTACCTTCCCACCGTCATCTCCCCTATCCGTACTCTCTCCTTATATCTTCCCCTCTCCTCCCATCTTCCACTTTCTCTTCTCTCGTCTCCCCACTTTCTCTCTCCCCATCCCGTCCTCATTGATACCTCTTCCCCATCTTCTTCTCCCTTCCTCTTCTCCCCTCCTTTTCTCATCCGCCCCAAACATCAGTCTCTCTCAACCACCAAGTGTGCGTGGATTCGTGCCAGCGAAGAATGACCCCCGATGACGTAGCCCTGTCGTCATAAAGCATTTCGTCAGCGTGCGAATTAAGCAACGCCGAGAAAACCTAATGAAGTGCGCCGCCCGCCGAGCGCCAGACGGCGCTGTGGATTCCTACCCCGTCGCTAGGTGCGTCTAATTACGTCGTCCATTCACGTAACCTGGCTTCCTTGCTAATAGTCTGCCATTCAGCCTCCTAGCTGTCCGCTCGAACGATTTTACAGCGCCATTATTGAGCACACGCCGTGCGTGCGTGAGTCAACATCAGAGGGCTGCAGTAGCGGAGAGATCAGCACAGCCAAGGCAAGTCGTCAGCCATTGTGGTCGCAGTGACTGAAGTAGAATCTAACGAGATTAGTGGTCAACGCTTGGGCAACATTAATATCGCAAATCTGCGAGTAAGGGAAAATGTGAGATAGTCTGAGGTCGGAGAGGCCCAGAGAGTCGTTTCCATACGATGACATTTAACACGATACAAGTGACTGATGAGTTGGCGAAGTGATGTGGTGGATACCAATTGAGGCTGCTGTAGTCACCTCTCTCTCTCTCTGTCTGTCTCTGTCTGTCTCTGTCTGTCTCTGTCTCTATCTCTGTCTCTGTCTCTCTCTGTCTCTCTCTTTCTCTCTCTCTTTCTCTCTGTCTCTCTCTGTCTCTGTCTGTCTGTCTGTCTCTCTCTGTCCCTCTCTCTCGCTCTGCCTGGTTACGGAAATTACATGTAGATCTTTCTCTGCAAGGGTCTTTTGAAGTCGATGACAGACGATAAATTTATTTATTTATTTGGAGGCTTTATATAGCGCTCCTTCAAAGAACATGAGGAGCGCTCCCGACCAAACCCCGGCAAGAGAATTATAGATAGCCATCAGCCACATGCCAGGCTACAACTAAGACTTCTGCATAAGAATATATATAGATAACAGTTAAGATATTCAGCGAAGGCTCTTATTCAAGTCTCTTTATCATCTGTGAGATTTGCTGTCGATTCTTTCGCTGTCTCTTAGGATTGTGGTTAAGAACAACAACGAGGACATTGATGACATGGATGTGGTGAAGCTGCTGTGTTGTTGTATTTGTTGTTGGATATAGAGATGACTAAGTTAAGGTTGACGACGATGATGATAATGTCGTTGTTGCCGCTGCTTGTTCCTGCTTGTCGCACTGATGATGACGATGGTGTTGTTGTTGATTTCGCGCAACTGATCATGTAGGTGAGATGACTGAGATCGTCGTGATAACGATAACGATGACGATACCGCAGATGAAGATGATAATAATGCTGATATAGATATCGCTGTCAATGGTAAAAATGATGCTGTAAGTGACTTAGTAACAAAAACAGACAGGGAGACGCATTGAGAGACGAACAAGCAGATGGACAGAAACATAGTTTTGTTAATTAGTGAGATTGATGGATAGATATACATAATGTTGCAACAACTGGTGATGACGATGTTGATGACGACGGCGACGACAATGATGAAGATGATGACGATGATGATTATGACAATGATGACGATGATGATGATGACGTTGTATTTGCTGACTTTGCAGCTGCTGCCTGGAGCCTGTCAGCGATCATCAGTATTCCTCCACTGTTCGGCTGGAAGACGGCCCCAAGGGAGGGTTTATGCGTCGTCTCTCAGGAGATCGGATACCAGTTCTACGCTACGATCGGCGCCTTCTACCTGCCCCTAACCGTCATGATCATCATCTACACCCGCATCTACCTAGTCTCCTACCGCATCGCCCAGGCGGAGGCCAGCTCCCGGCCGCCTGTCCTGGACGTTCCCATGCCGCAAGGGGGTCGGCTCTCGACCACTCCATCGGGATCGACCACCCCTCTGCGCCACGAGGATCGTCATCAGCCGCCTGGCCCCAGGGACAGGGCGAAGTCAGCGGGTGGAGGAGGAGTGGGCGCCCCTATCGACGAAGAGGAGAACCACAACCAACACAATGGGAAACAGGCGTCGTCGAAGCAGCGCTCCCTCGTCGATGAGATCTTGCGTCGGTCGACGTCTGGCGGCGCCAGTAGGCTCAGACTCTTCCCGAAGAAGTCTCGCATCTCCTCCTCGTCTTCGTCGTCGTCCTCCTCCTCGACAGAGCGCAAGGCGACCAAGACCCTCGGAGTGATCATGGGGGCGTTCACTGCCTGCTGGCTGCCCTTCTTCATCCTTGCCCTCATCAAGCCGTTCTGCCGTAACCCGGACACGTGCATCCCTCATTGGTTGAACAGCCTCTTCCTTTGGCTCGGCTACGCCAACTCCTTCCTGAATCCGATCATATACGCTCGGTTCAATCGTGACTTCCGAACGCCCTTCAAGCACATCCTGCAGTGCCGCTGTCGAGACATCAACTCCCGTCTACGGTCGGAGAACTTCGCCGAGCAGTTCGGACCATCGGCCGGGGCCGTGCCCGAGACCAGGGAAGCGATGAAGGGACCGACGGCCGAGACTTTCGTACGGTTCTCTTGCCAGGGAAGAGCTGTTGTCAAACTGAAGTAGGAGAAAGGATGGACAGCGAGAGAGAGGCTACCATAGAAGAGGCGACCAACCGAACTAGGAAAGGGAACGTCCAGGAACTAAACTGACCTAGGAGAAATTGGTCAGTGGTCAATGGTATCTGGTACAGAACGAGAAGTCAGTAGTAAAGCTGGAATCGGACAGAAATAAGATCTTTCTGAGGTGATATGAGGAGATTTTCCGGTGGTCAATTTTTGACTAGAGAAAAGATTGTTTCGGAGATGAATATGTGGCAGAGCTGAGCAAGTGGTCAATCGGACAGGAAAAGGGTTGACCAAAAGAGACAACAGAAAGTGCGTCTTCTTTGGTAGACGTGTCAATAAAGAAAACGACTTTTTCCATGACCATTCTGATGCGCGTGTCGTATATGTCTGAGAAGCAGAAGTCTCATCCACAGAGGCAGTAAGACAAAAAGCAAACACTTAAAAAACACTCTCTTTAATGTACAATTGTACACTAACGGAAGCGAGGAACATGCGTCTCCCTCACGAAGCGCGCACATCTGAAATATGCTTGATTGACAGCCAATAATTCGTGAATTATTTAATTTTGTGTTTTAATATACTAATTAATAAATTGTGGTTATATTTTGGGACGGGCGTTTGCTTTGATTGGCGTTATTATCATGTCGTCACTTTGCACTCGATTCAATCTTTCTGCTTCACCTGCGAAAACATTTATTCTGCATACAGCACCGCACAATGAGGACCGCAGGTGGTTGGATTTTCTCATTATCAACTGCAGGACCGGATTAATAGTTTTGTATGCTACGCGCGTCAACACAATCAGGACTGCAGCGTTTTCAAGGCTCGAGGATTAGGCAAACAATGCATTTAGGAAATGTCATTAAGTGGCAGCCTTAACTAGCGATCCGTGCACGAAGCGATGTTGGCGAATGTCTCGATTATAACGCTCATGAATAAGCTATCACCCCTGGCCGCTTAGCTGTAGATTTGCCCTTCAGAAATTTTCAGATACCTACTACTCCATCTGGGACATCCTCGACAGATAATTTGTCTAAACGCGAAAGTGCGCGATAATTGATGACGCGTCAGAAGATTCCTGTGGCTGAGTTTGTACGGCTGACTCGTCACTACTTTCCAACAATGATTTCGGACGCCCGGGCGCAAATCTTTGCTCACGCGACTGCATGGGAAAGGGTGGACCTGACAGGTGCGGATATACGTATACCTCCTGTAGTAGAGTAATTTTCCTCGTGGTGCAGGGGTCTTTGACCATACGGTAGTGGAGGCGACAGAGACCGTCTCTCTGCAGAGACCGACCACTCAATGGACCGATGAGCTCCGGACGTTGCTTCGTCAGTGTCACTATTATAAACCTACCAATGAGGTTCCATTCGACGGAGCTCGGTTCAGGAACTTCGATTATAGAGTCATCTTTCAATTCTGAATAGGAATCCATGTGAGTGTGTGTGCATGCGTGTATGTGTGTTAGTGGGTGTGCGTGTGCGTCAGTATGTCGCTGGTTCTTCTTCAAGCTAAGTCTTCTTTGATTGCCAAAGCTCGTGAGTTGAGCTGATACTCTGCGCTAGACCTTAGATCTGCAGATCAGGAATTTGAGTTTCATGATTGCGTGCTTTTGCTGACTGATGTGAATTTTTTTATGACATTTTGCATCATTCAGGAAGGCGCTATTATAGTTCGTTGCTGGAATTGCATACCACATGTCGAGAAAACTAGCAAACTGACTGTTCAATGGACCAGAAAATCCCAGCCTGGCTAAAACAGTCTCTGAGAATTTCAATTGCGGTCCCAAGCAGACTAAATCTCTTACAAACATTAGTTACAGCAGTATTTTTAAGACTGCGTGTAATGCTTTCCATCGCCTGTTTATTAGTGAGCGGTAGTGTTCAGCAGTGTGGCCTTCAAACAGAGGTATCTGAATGCAGGCTACGAAAATTTATCCAGGATGTATCGCAAGGTAACAGTTACATTATGAGCTAAGACTTGGTTCATAGCGTATAACTGAAACCCCCTCAACGACCTTTTGAAAGGTTATAAATAGGTTGTATTTTATACACAGAAGTAATTCTTACTGTAAAAAAGCTTTTGATTGGTTGGTTTACGGGGATTGACTATGAAACAGGAAATGAGTTAATGACAGAGGACAGTGAGAATTTATGTTTCAGCTCTAAACAGTTAGAAGAATCAATAAACCAGAGAATCAATTGAGGCCAAGACATCGCCGACGCAGTTACGAGGGACGAAGCCATTGATCACAGGCTATTAGACTCTGACAATGACAAAGACGGATTGATAAGACGCTAATTCGCTTAATAGATGTCGCTCCACAGTTACATTGGGGTCCATCGTGGACAACGTCAAGCTAATTATAACAGCGACTCCCAACTGCTACAGTATAAATATATGCTCTCCACTACACAAAAGTCGATTCACTGCTCAGATATAGGCCCTAGACGTATTATTATGATTTAGGACTACACTGTTGCATTACGTGCGTTTAGACCTACTTGTGTAGGCATCATTATAACTCATCCATGTCGTTTGCATTTCAAAATACATTAGATGCAAATGCTACTTTCATTTATTTCGTTTACGACTGTTAACCATTTACTTAGTAATCTTTCAAGAATTCGATACATCACAATCGGCAAATATTAAAATGCAAAGTCATCACATTTTATTGAAATCTAAATTCCTCTCTCTCATTCTCTCTGCCTTCCTTCCCTCACCCCTCTCTCCTTCTCTCACTCTCTTTCACTCTCAACCTCTTCCTCTCCCTCTCCATTTCTCTCCCTTTCTTTCCATTCCTATATCTCTCTCTCTTTCTCTCCCTCTCTCTCTCTCTCTCTCTCTCTCATTAACTCCCTCTCTCTCTTTCACTCTCTCTCTTTATCCCCACTCCCACTCCTTCTCTTCCTCTCTTTCTTTCATTCCATCCCTCCCTCTCTCTTCCTCCCCTTACCCATCTCTTTCATTCTTTCACTCGAATTTTCCATCAACTTACTTACTTGGTTATCAAATGTATTTGTTCGATGTATTCCAACTATTGGATTGCTTACTTACTTACTTATCAATGGATTTTTCGCCATCGGCTTTCCTACTTACTCATTAAATGCATTTGTTTGGAATATTCTTCCGGTCAGGCTTTTCTCATACTTATTAAATGCATGCATCTGTTGCTTTCGGCTTTCTTACTAACTTACTTCGGTATGTGTTTGGCCGTATTCTGGCCATCGGCTTTTCTTACATTCCAAACATTGGTTTTCTTGCTTACTTACTTACGTACTCACCACATGCTTTTGTTTGGTATATTCCATCCATGGGCTTTTCTTACATTCCAACCACTGGTTTTCTTACTCACTTACTTAATCTAACAATAGCTTCAACTGCAACACCAAACTCCAATACATAATAATTTAAATGCCTCAAACTTCAATTCCCTACATAGGTCTATACCTATGTTTTTATATCTTCTTCAGTTCAACAAATTCTTAAGCTTCGAAAACGAACTTCATTATTCAAGAGGTTCAATGCATCAAACTACCGATTTCAACATTTTCATACATTTTTAACATCCTATGCAATCCAAGAATTCCTTAAACTTCAACACCAAACTCCTATACACAACAGCTTCCCTGTACCAAATTTCTGTTTCACATACTTTTTAAAGTCACTTTAATCTAACAATTCCTTCAACTCCAACACCAAGCTCCAATACGCAACAGTTCAATGCACCAAATTTCTGTTTCATATACTTTTTACATCCACATTAACCTAACAATTCCTTCAACTTCAGCACCAAACTCCAATGCGCAACAACTTCAGTGCATCAAATTTCTGTTTTATACAATTTCACATCCTATTCATTCTAACAACTGCTTAAACTCCAACTTCAAACTACAATTCCTACACACAATTCCTTAAGCTTGCAATGTATCAAATTTAAAGCTTTTGGCTTATTGCACGAAAATTCCTAAATTTATGCATCGCTCACAGATAATCAACCACTATCACATCTAAAACTTGTAGTTTTCCATTATGCATTGTTTGTTGCATTCGCTCCAATTCTACAAAATCCCTCCGCATACCAAATATTCAAGATGCATTAATTCTAAAAAACTTTGAAATATTCAGAGATTTTATTAATATTATCATCATAATTATTACTAATTTTTATTAATTTTATTATTTATTTTTTATTTTTTATTTTTATTGTTATTTTTATTAATTTATATTAATTTAACTATTTTTTGTTATTAAATTGTAAGATTCTTCTTATTATTATTTTTATAATTATTAATCATATGTTCAAAAGAATGGAAATTTAGGGTTGGCATAGCCCCTTGCCTAAGGGTATGGTTGCCGCCGCCATTCTAGGGTTAGAGCACGTGTATTTAGCGTAAAACTAATACATCTGTCATTATATGTCAACTTCATGACAAAGGTCGACTCAAAACAGCTACCAACCTCACTACTGTAGAATGGACAAAGGTCATTGAGATAAGCACAGTACAAAGATTGGCTGCGCTGGAAGAACAATGGATGTTTGGTAGGCCGTTGACAGATGATGTATACAATGGCTACTGATAGAGCGCCAGATGCCCAGTGCAAAGGTTACCTGCTGTTAGGGCACAGATGCCATTTTCCATTGTTAATGGGTGGCGCGCTGCCTTCATTCTAGGGTTGTGTAGGCCTGTTGAGCTACAGTCCAGGGTTACTTCACTCAATAGGAGTGCTGCACTGGCTTCCACTCCAGTCAGCTAGGCGTGCACTATTTCCCAGCCTAAGGTTATAATGGCCTCAAACAAAGGAAATTAGGTTTAGCCAGCATACAAATTCTAGGGGTCATGACCTACATACAAAGTACAGGTCACAGAAGACAATGGATGACGTCATTGGCAGTCAGGTGACAGGGCAAAGGGCAAATGTGCCAGAACGGGCACTATCACCACTACTGTGACACGTGCTTATATATCTCCAACCTCACCCCATTTCCAGCCATCCCCACCAGGTGTCTCCAGTCCACATGGGGTGTATTCCCATCCGCACTACAACTTCAAAGTAGGAAGATAAAAATGCTCATGTACATTTGAATATTGAGTTCTTAATATAAAAAATATATTTGACTGAAGGGGAAAACATGTTGATAATGCAATGATTTCAATAATAATTAAAGTGCGATGACTTGACATTGCGTGTAGACTTGACTTTCTTAGCCTCGGCATATGAAGGTTTCATCTCATTCACCAACAGTGTGCCCACAGTTGAAGTAGCCAGAGGACGCAGGTGGAGCGGAACTGGCAAGCGAGATTTCTGCCTTGGCTGGGATTTGAATCTCCTGCCTCTCGATCGGTATATATACACATGCAAGCACTACACCATTGAGCACCAGTCTCCACCCCCGAGAGGGGAACAGAGGGGCAAATGACCAGGGCCCTTCCTTTTTACATAGGGCCTGGGTCGGACCTGATCATATTTTTCTTATGGAGCCTAAGGATCGTTTAGAGGCCAGGGACTGCTCTGCCTGGGATCCGTATTTATGCAACTGCTCTGCCTGGAGCCCATATTTATGTGATTGCTCTGCCTATGGTCCATATTTATGTGATTGCTTTGCCTAGGGCCCTTATTATGTGATTGCTCTGCCTGGGGCCCATATCTATGTGATTGCTCCGCCTGGGGCCCGTATTTATATGACTGCTCTGCCTGGAGGCCCATATCTATGTGATTGCTTTGCCTGGGGCCCATATTTATGTGATTGCTTTGCCTGAGGCCCGTATTTATATGACTGCTCTGCCTGGAGGCCCATATCTATGTGATTGCTCTGCCTGGGGCCCGTATTTATATGACTGCTCTGCCTGGAGGCCCGTATTTATGTGATTGCTCTGCCTGGGGCCCGGATTTCTGTGACTGCTCTGCCTAGGGGCCCTGAATGCTGTCGGCGGACCTTTCGAGTAATCCCTTGCGAGACTTGACCATCTGTCAAATGCTGCCATAGCTCTGCTGAACTGTTGGCATGTAGGAAACATTTCGATCGATAACAAAATGATCCAGATGGATGACAAGAGATTAAGTGGTGCTTACGTTTCATAAGTTACAAAAGGACGATCTAGGAAACTAGTGGAAGGGAATTCTGCAATGATGCTTGAAGAATGGCTTGGGTTACGGCTGATTTCTGGATAATCCTAATCTCAATGCAAGCACGTTTTTATACGCAAGCAGCACGCATTCTTTAGATCATGACATGGAAGAACAACAGTTCGTTAGGCTAGGGGCTACGGTGAAACATCATTCACCAGAGAATTCGTCTGGACAAGGATTAAACTTATATTAAATTCATCTGAAGATAGATCCATCTTATAATTGCTTACTTTGAGAATTAATCCACGTGATAATTAAGTCGTTTTAGAATAAATTCGATAGATTCACAATAAAATCGAATAATTCACAAAGAAATCACATTTATTTATATACTTATTTAACCGGATAATAATTTTTAGGTCATTATATAATCATGTTATTCGTCTCAGAATAAATTCCGGTCAAGATTTGTTTCGCCAGAGAACGAACTAATTTGGGAAGTAATTTACCTGGCATTTAATTCACCTGACAATTGCTTCACCTGACGATTGACTCCTTCCGAAAGAAGTTCATAAGAGAGCTTCGTGATTCATCAATTGAGAATGAATTGAAGGAAAGATTTCATTTGAGAATAAAATAATTCATATGACAAATAATACTTCATGTGAGGACAAACTAACCTTTGAACAGTTAACAGGAAAAAGAATTCGTCTAAGATAAATTTGCCTTTTTAAAATCAATCTAGTGAGGCGAGATAACCGAGTGTAATGCAAACGAGAATAATTTATATAGAGCCCGTTTATGAAGAATATTTTGCTTCAAATAGTGCTCAAACGAAGTTTAATCCACAGTGCTATGAGAGTTTCCTTGTTGCCGCACTTTCTCGTCTCATCCTTACACGACCTGCGAAAAATAATTCCCTACTATCGACACAGTTACTGCTGCTGCGGCTGTTTCTGTTATTACTGTTGCTGCTGTTAAAGTAAGTAGGTTAGTATATTCATTAGTATTCCATTCCCATCGCGTAGTTGAATATGCAGTAGGACACAATTATATAATGCATGCAATTTATTACCGTCATTAAGAATACTCATGAAATAATTTAGCTTATGATTGAAATGAAATTATAGTGTCGCAAGTCATTTATACAGCATCCTATAAATCTATTTCCAGTCAACGAATCGCTATGTGATATTTCTAGCTTATATAAGAGAGGCGTTATGGGTATGTGATAACCCGTTGAGGTCGGAGTAGGTCATGCAGGACACGCACAGGATTGCTGATGGCAGAAAAGAAACGGGTTTTATCTGCCTTGGAACATAGGATGTCCAATGAAGTGGTGTTAGCCAGCATAAGCCTCTATCGTGTGAGTTTCTGAACAGTTTCCGGCAGTGTCGCCCTCATTTGTAAAGCGTTACGAGACAGGATATGGGTACAGAGTAAGTCCCACTGCGGTAGAGCGGACGACATCATGAAATAGGAAACCAGATGAGCCATACGCCACCATGGGGTGAAGTGCGAAAAAGAACTATTTTCAACATACATGTATATCCAATATATGTGCAGAACCTTGATTACTGCTATCCGACTGAGTCCATTATGGGAGAGAAACGGATCCAAAATGTTGTTGCATGTGACCTTTTTATAACCTCATAATTATTACTTGCTATGAGTAAGGCGAAGGTTGCTGCGTTTGTCTGACATTTAACGACCTTTAACAAGATGTGGTTTAGCTCTGCGTCGGAAGTGAAAATATATTATAAACTGAAATCGAAAGATACGAGTCATCTGCATATTCGAAAAATATTACTGTCCACATAGAGCGGTTTTAATCCAGAAATTACTATTAGAGAAATTGTCCGTCCCGAGATCAGACCTTTGATTGATGCCTGCATTTATGTAGTTGTACCTGTATGAAGAAATTATACCACAAAACGTTGTACAATGCATTCAGTCAAGCAAGTGCCCAGTTATCAAAATTATTCGGGCTTAGGCATAGAGACTAATTGCCCAACCGTGTCGAAAGCCTTCTTAAAATCCAGACACGAAGCAGGAGTATATACACAGCTCACATTTAACTGTCACTATATAACAATGGTTTTAGAGTCATCGGCGGAACAGCGGTCAACTCAGATGATCAAAAGACATAAATAATTGGTCAGAACTGATGCAGGGTACACGTGGGTCACGGTTGGATAGTAATTTTTAATGTAACGCGAGTTTTTCTAGAGAATTAGCCCGATGATGCTGATCTAAATAATTCAGGTCTCATTTCACGAGAAAGCCTATAATTAGAAAAATTGATCTAACGGATAACTTGATTCATTGTGATTCAGATCAGTTGCAAATATTATTTGATGCCACCCTGATTGCTGTGCTATTTGGAGATCCTCCGCTTACAGTGGAATGCATTTTAAGAGCTTGTTGATTTGTTGTTATTGCTGCTCTTATTGTTGACTCCGCTGTTGTTGTGCAATGCCTAGCAACCAGAATGACTTTGGATCTAAAGCTACTTTCACAAGTAGCAAGGAAGACCACTAACCTTTGTCCGTATCTCTGTTTGCGTCGCTATATCCCTGCCACTGTTTCTACGTCTTCGTATCTGTAAATGGCTCTGCCTCCGTCTCTATGTCGCTCTGTCTCCGTCTCCGTATCTGTACCTGCCTGTTGGCACGGTCTGCGCAGCACAGCTCGTATTGATCAGTGATGCTAATTATGACTTGACCGAAGACCGGTCTTGCCTTAAGCAGAGTGGGACAGAGGAATCCGTAGAGATAGACAGAGAGACACGGAGAGATACGGAGAGAGATAGTAAGAGAGAGGACGTTAATTAGGTTGAGACAAAGAGAGACAAAGAGACATTGGAATAGAGAGACAGAGTGCGAGAGAGAGAGAGAGAGAGACAGAGACAGAGAGTGAGAGAGAGGTAGAAATACAGAGATGTAGTGAGATAGACAGACAGAAAGAAAAAACAGAGACAGAGAAGAAGGGAGGACCGAGGAAGTGAGAGAGAGAGAATGAGGAAGCAAAGAACGGACGGATGAATTGATGAATGGAGGACGAAAAAAGGGCGGAACAGTACTAGAGAAGGAGGGGACATGGTCGCCTGCCATGGGAATCAGGGTGCGCATGAAAATTGTCCCCGTCCGTTTAGCCGAGCATTGAGTCTGAACTGTGTCCCAGCTAGACTTAGGTCTCATAATCCATAAAAATCCAAGTAAACAGATGCATGTCCATACAGGTTGATCGTCTTCCCTCAGCATGAAAGTACCCCTATCTGCTGACGACCCACGTCCCTACCTTCGCCCCTCCGCCAAACAGGAAGTGGCCAATTGAGAGCACAAGAATAGGTCTGTACTCGGAAGATCGTGCATGACAGGACCAGTGCGCTTCCATTATTGCACCTAATCACCCATTAGACGCCTGAATTAGTTCGTATTTTTTTTATCCGCTGACGTTATCGACCACCAGAGGGAGCCACTGACAGCAGAACAGTCACGTGGTCCAGGAACGGTCGAAACGAATCGTTAGAAACAGCGCCTGACAACGACGACGCAATTATACAAACAATGACGTACACCTCCTTCTTCACCGCTTCCTTCCCCTTGCCACCGACCCCTCCTACTTGCCATCGCTTCCTCCTTCCTCGCTTCCTCCTTCTTGCCGCCGCCTATTCTTTTTCCGTGCCACCGCTTCCTACTCCTTTCCACCGCTTCCTTCTCCTTACCATCACTCCCTTCTCCTTGCCAGCATTTCCTTCTCCTTGCAACCTCAAATGTCCCATTGCCGCCTCTTCATCCATCTTCATGCCACCGCTTTTTCCTCTTGCCACCGTCTTCTTCTTGTATTATTCTTTTACACTTCGTTTTACCTTCTGCCTTACCATTAGCCCTTCTTCCTCATTCTACCACTTTGTTGTAATTTTCTCTTTCCTCTTCAAGACAACATTCTCCTACTCGTCGTCGGGTTTCTTCTTTTCCGTTGTAATTTTTGTTCCACATACCTCTTCCATTTTATCGTCCGATTGAAAATGGAGAAGCTTAAGCAAGATAAAGAAATGATTCAACATCATCACCGTAATCGTCATCATCACCATCACCACCACCATCATTATCATCTTCATCATTGTCATCTTCATCATTATCATCTTCATCATTATCATCTTCATCATTATCATCTTCATCATTATCATCTTCATCATTATCATCTTCATAATTATCATCTTCATCATTATCATCTTCATAATTATCATCTTCATCATTATCATCTTCATAATTATCATCTTCATCATTATCATCTTCATCATTATCATCTTCATCATTATCATCTTCATCATTATCATCTTCATCATTATCATCTTCATAATTATCATCTTCATCATTATCATCTTCATCATTATCATCTTCATCATTATCATCTTCATCATTATCATCTTCATCATTATCATCTTCATCATTATCATCTTCATCATTATCATCTTCATCATTATCAAAATCGCGGTCATTTCAACTATTATCACGATCATCGTCATTGTCATGCACCAGCAGCAGCATCATAATTATCGCTTACTCTATATTAACAATTATCATTGTTTTTATTATGCATGTGATCTTCTTATGGTTCACTGCCTTTTCGACAGGTTCATATGTCACTCCTCTAGCTGTTAGGCTTCTTCTTTAATCTTTCCATATCCGCCTCTCATCATCCAATCCAGGATCATCTGTCTTACCTTTCTCTTGTCTGCCTCCCCTTCCTTCAGTTGTCCTTCTCTAACCGTTCTTAGTAGCTATTCTCCTCTCGGCGTTTGCCCAATCAATTTCAGATGTCTCCTCCTTATTGTGTGTCTTTAATCCATCATTGTCTGTAAACGTTACCGGCTTCGTGACACCATGTTCTGGTCATCTGCAAACCTCATTTTTTATATCTTCGTTTTTAATTCTCAAGCTAGCAATCCCTCTTTATTTCCACTCAACCAAATAAGCTTTTTCCTCTTGATGAAAATTTAAATTAAAAAAGGAATAAATCTAGGCCATCACAATGACCAAGTTGTGATCTGTATCTCGCCGTTGAAGTATGATTAATTATGACCTTCTCTGCCTTTAGTAGCAAGGCGCTAACTGGTGGCATTAGTGCAGAGCCGTATTAAGCTTTTGTCAGCCCGTTTCAAAAATAAAGTGGAGGCCACTTAGATGCTTGCCAAAAGAAACATGAAATAATGTAAGTATAACTCTATTCGTCTAAATGGCAGTTTTTTTACATGTAGTCGATAAATGTTTACAATAGACAAAACTTAGAAAGTCAACAATAATTATCAATATACTATAATTTTTTATCGTGTGTTACTTGCATATCAAGCTCGTATTGTAGCAGATAGTCTAATTGTTAACCTAATCACAGTTTAATTAAAGTTTACTTGAAAGGTGGTTCAGCGCGTAGACTACATTTTACTTACTCTGTGCTCTATATAAATCTTAATAATTTCGACGACGGGATTTTGAAAGAATCAATAATATCTTGAAAATCAAAGCTGTGAACGACTTAGCAATTGCAGTGGTGTTTTCCTTGTCGGTAATGATCGAAGTTCTTTTAGAAATAATTTATCAATATCACATCACCTTTGTTTTCCATGGAACCACTACAAGGTTTGGATCTTTTAGCAAATTGATCGATTGGGCCACGTTGATATTCTGCTGCATTTTCAAAAAGAAGTTTCTTATGGCGCTTCTGTGCGTCAGATTCAAATTTCTTCATTGTTAACTAATTTTCTGTAGCTACTAACTGTTATTATATATAGGCATATATCCTGCATTGACATTTTAGATACTTGATTAATATAACAACAGTCCCACTTTTGCAAACAAAGAGTGTCAAATGTGTAACTATAGACCCAACTCTCAAATCGAGCAAAAAAGATTTTTTTTATTATATGCCAATTCTAGCCTAGGTGCTGTATTCTATATTCTATTTTAGCCAACAAATTGTCAATTCGTTAATTCGTTGTCAATTTGACAGTAGACCATTAATATGTCAAATTTGCGGGTAGGCCCGTTTCAATTGAAACATTTGCAACATGGTTAATGCGGCACTGATTATAAGTATATAATAATAATAATAATAATAAGTGCATCAAATGCTCACCCCTCCCCACCACGCATGATTTTGTACCAGTGGCCATCGAATCACTGGGCCCCATAAACCGTATCGGAATGGAGTTTCTACAAGAACTGGGCCACCGTATGACACAGGCAACGGGAGACCCTCGCGAAACAACTCATCTTTTTCAGCGTCTATCTATTTGTACACAACGTTTTAATGCAGTGACATTCAGGGGCTCTTTCGTTAAGCCCGATGAGGACGAAAACCTATAACAGTCATAATAATATAACAATACTAATAATTATAATGATAACAATAATAATAATAATTAAAATATTAGGAGCAAGGGTTGGGGGTGGCGGAGACACGGAGGCCACGGGGGGCCAATCACTGACTCGATCACCAGGTGAACCCTTCACTCAGATACCGGCCACGCCTGTTCCATCTGACGGAACCACCAGAGCGGGCCATGTCCCTGAAGCGGTCCGTCCTATGGGCCACGGACCGTTACTTAGGCACTTCTGCAAGTGTGCCCGCCCGGCCTCAGCCCAAGCTTTGACCTTAACATTGCTTAAAATATGCAGAACACTAGGGTAAGCCGCGGCCTGGAAGGCCTTACTGGACTTCGCTCCGTCTGTATTAGCCCAACCGACAAAGCCCATTAGGTACCGCAATATGACTAAGATCAGTATGACCAGGTCCATGAAATGGCTTGGGGTCCCGACCTGCCAGAAGCTGAGCTGGATCTGCCCTGTGATGGGTCGGGTCCGATGACTCTAGGATCGTTTTGCCTCAGCCGTATCTACCCTAGACCTGCAGTCCGCCATCCTGACTGAAGTGGATGTGTCTATGGACGATTTCAGGGGCGTCCTGATGAAGGCACGGCGCGATTCCCTACCCAAGATATTTCAGCCCGAACCAATAAAGCATAGCATCTAGGACCGTCCACTTGTCGATGAGGATAAGGCTACGATCCGCCGCGGGACGCTGGGCTTGTCGAGTATGCAAGACTGGATGCTGGATGCAGCCCCCATTCTGCCGATTGGCTCACCGCTCTACCCATTGCTGCATGCGGTCTCGTCCTCGACAACGAGGCAGTTAGGGTGTCGGAAGGCTTGAGATTGGGCGTGGTCATATGTGGCCCTCATAGCTACCAGTGCGATGAGATTGTGGGCCCGAAGTGTCACCACGGATTTGTGTGTAAGAGGGCCCAGCGTTGCTCCTTGCGTCACCACGCTGTCATCTGCTGCAGCTGCTCTCTCTCGCAACGGATGAGTGCCATCTCACTCTTCGGCTGTAGATGGATGCCTTCCATCAGAGGGTGGTTGAACGATGCAGCATAGCTGCTGCTCTGTCTCTCTTTCTACTCGGCAGTAGATGGATGATTTCCATGAGAGCGTGGTCGATTGAGGCAACTGGCATCTGTTGCTGCTCTCTCTCTCTCTGTTCGGCTGTAGCTGGATGCCCTCCATCAGAGGGTGGCTGAATGATGCAACTGGCTGCTGCTGCTGCTCTCTCTCGCACAACTGATCAATGCCATCCATCAATGGATGGTCGAATGATGCATCTGGCATCTATTGCGGTTCTCTCTCTCTTCGGCAGTAAATGGATGCCTTTCATCAAAGGGTGGCAGAGTGATGCAGATGTTGGTCGCTCTCTCTCTCTCTTCGGCAGTAGCTGGATGACTTCCATCACTGGGTGGTCGAATGATGCAGCTGGCAGATGCTGCTGCTCTATCTCGTCGGCAGTAGATGGATGCCTTCCATCAGAGGGTGATCGAATGATGCAGCAAGCATCAGCTACTGCTCTCTCTGTCGGCGCCAGTAGATGGATGCCTTCCATTAGAGGAAGGTCTAATGATGCCGCTAGCATCTGCTGCTGCTGCTCTCTCTTTCTGGCAGTCGATGGATGCCTTCCAACAGAGGGTGGTCGAATGATTCATCTGGCATCTGCAGCTGCTCTCTCTCTACGGCAATAGATGGATGCCTTCCATCAGAGGGTGGTCGATTGAGGCAGCTAGCATCTGCTGCTGCACTCTCTCTGTTCGGCAGTAGATGCATGCCTTCCATCAGAGGGTGGTAGAATGATGCAGCTGGCTGCTGGCTGCTGCTGCTTCTCTCACTCTCTCTTCGCAGTAGATGAATGATAACCGTCACAGGGTGGCGGAATGATGCAGCTGGCTGCATCGTTCGACCGCCCTCTGATGGAAGGCATTTATCTACCGCCGACGAGAGAGAGAGAGCAGCAGCAGATGCCAGATGTATCATTCGACCACCCTCTGATGGATGGCATCCATCTAATGCCGTAGAGAGAGAGCAGCTGCAGATGCCAGATGATTCATTCAACCACCCTCTGATGGAAGGCAGATGCTGCCCTCTCTTCTTGGCAGTAGATGAATACCTTCCATCAGAGGGTTGTCGAATGATGCAGCCGGCATCTGCTGCTGCTGCTGCTGCTCTCTCTCTCTCTCTCTCTCTCTCTCTCTCTCTCTCTCTCTCTCTCTCTCTCTCACACACACACACACACACACTCTCTCTCTCTCTCTCTGTCATCGGCAGTAGATGGATGCCTTCCATCAGAGGGTTGTCGAATGATGCAGCCGGCTTCTGCTGCTGTTCTCTCTTTTTCATCGGCAGTAGATGGATGCCTCCCATTAGAGGGTGGCTGGATGATGCAGCTGGCATCTGCTGCTGGTCTCTCTCTCTCTCTCTCTGCCTCTCTCTCTCTCTCCCTCACTCTGTCTCTGTTCCGGCCTCTCTCTCTGTCTCTGTCTGTCTGTCTGTCTCTCTCTCTCTCTCAGTCTCTGTCGTTCCGGCAGTAGATGGATGCCTTCCTTCAGAGGGTGACCGAATGTTGCGGCTGGCTGCTGCTGCTCTCTCACTCTGGCATCGGTGGATGCCTTCCATCCGTGGGTAGCCGACGACCGATGCAGTGGGCTTATGCTGCTCTCTCTTATTGGCAGTAGATGGATGCCTTCCATCAGAGGGTGCCCGAATGATGCAGCTGCCGCTCTATCTCTCTTTCTTCAGCAGTACATGAATGTATTGCAAGAGGGTGGCTGAATGATGCAGCTGGCATCTGCTGCTGGTCTCTCTCTCTCCTCGACAGTAGATGAATGCCTTCCATCATAGGGTGGTCGAATGATGCAGCTGGCATCTGCTTCTGTTGTCTCTCTTCGGCAGTGGATGGATGCCTTCCATCAGAGGGTGGACTAATGATGCTGATGGCGGATGTTGCTGTTCTCTGTCTCTCTCTGGCAACGGATGTATGCCTACCAACAGAGGGTAGCTGATGGATACAGCTAGAAGATGCGGGTGAGGGTGGGTGAATGCTGCAGATGGCATCTGCTGCTGGTCTTTCTCTGTCTGTCTGTCTGTCTGTCTCTCTCTCTCCCTCACTCTGTCTCTGTTCCTGCCTCTCTCTCTGTCTCTGTCTCTCTGTCTCTCTGTCTCTGTCTTTCCGGCAGTAGATGGATGCCTTCCTTCAGAGGGTGACCGAATGTTGCGGCTGGCTGCTGCTGCTTTCTCACTCTGGCATCGGATGAATGCCTTCCATCCGAGGGTAGCCGATGAGCGATGCAGCTGGCTTATGCTGCTCTCTCTCTTCGGCAGTAGATGGATGCCTTCCATCAGAGGGTGCCCGAATGATGCAGCTGCCGCTCTGTCTCTCTTTCTTCGGCAGTACATGAATGCATTCCATCAGAGGGTGGCTGAATGATGCAGGTGGCATCTGCTGCTGTTCTCTCTCTCTTCGGCAGTATATTTATGCCTTCTGTCAGAGAGTGGCCGAATGATGCAGTTGGCGTCTGCTGCTGCTTCTCTCTTTCTCTCTCTGGCAACGGATGAATGCCTTCCACCAGAGTGTCGCTGAGTGGTCCAGCTGGCTGCTGCTTTCTCTCTCTACAGTAGATGGATGCCTTCCAATGCTGGTGCAGCTGGCTTCTGCAGCAGCTGCTGTTGCTGTTGTTCCTGTTCTCCTCTCTTGCTGTATGTCCTTGACTGCCTTCTCAAGTTCGTCGCTGTCCTCTGCTGCTGCGGCGACGTTTCCACTGCAGTGGATAGGAGGAACATGTAGATTCATCGTCGTCTGCCTCAAGAGTATACAAGTCGACCGCTTGCGAACACAGCTGACGGTTCGGTAGAGGGACTTGTGCCTCTTGAGAAACGGTGAGACGATGGTTGGGCGGGTATCTACTTCAGACGGTCGATTGTTGATGGCCGGTTGATGTTCGACTGCAGAATAGCCTCTGTAGATATCTGGGATTTCGTCGTATGGGGTGTGAGGAGCGATTTTTGGAGGTAGATCTTAAGTCGATTTCACCTTCTTTGGCTATTCGTATTTTAAAATGACAGGTGACGGGTCGGAATCATCAGGACAGCATTGAGTGGTCCAGCTTATTCGTCGGTCGCTCCTAGAAAACGTCTTGATGGCTGACTCGTTACTTTTGACGGAGGGCGGATGTTGGAGTCGATCAGCGGAGTCGGAGGCCGTAGATTCATCGATTCCTCGGAGACAGTGTACTCTCCTACGAATTCCGGAATGGCGGAGTCGTAGTGGTCGCTCTCAAGGACAACCCTCACGACGCTCTCGATCTTTGGCATTTCGCAGGCGGGGGAGGCGTCATCGGTTCGTGAAGACACTTCAGCCTTCTAGCCGTTGGCCAGGCGAGAGAGAGGATGTCGATCAGAGGACGAGGTAGGAGTGGCGTCGACGATGTCGGTGTCGACGGAGGAACCGTCATCCTTATCATCGTCAGCGGCCAGCTCAGACGCGTGGTCGGCGTGACCAACACACGCTGCGGGCGTCGATATAACCTTAGAAATCTGCGAACGCAGAACAGAAAAAATGATTATTTCCAAGCGAGAGACTGTACTAGGAAAAGTCTATCGTATAAGTATCTCCAGCAAGAAACTCGGAATGAAGGCATCGCAAACAATAAGCGCGCATGACGTCACGCATACATAAACTCCTAATAGGCAGTCTATAATGAATTTACTACAACGCGCCGTAATTCAAACTATTGATGATTACAGCGGTGACAATAAGGACGACCAAAATGAAGACAGTGATGATGACGACGATGATAACCGTAATAATAATAGTAATGATAATGTCATCGGATGGCCTGATGACAGATCCGTTGGCAATGCCAATGATGAATATTGCCATATTACAGCTAACAATGATGATGATGATGATAATAATAATGATAATAATAGTCCTGTTCATTGGGTTTTGACCGTCAAGCAAGGCACTGTAATATCAACGACCTTATCCATCGCAGCCTCAACAGAGCCGGTATTCCAGCGGTCAAGGAACCGTCAGGTCTTTCCAGATTAGATGGAAAGAGACCGGACGGGCAGACCCTGATAGCGTGGAGTGGGGGCGAGCCTTACTTTGGGACGCGACTGTGGTGGACACAGTGGCCGCTTCTTATATCCCCGAGACAGCTTCCACAGCTGGAGGAGCGGCGGAGATAGCAGCCACAAGGAAACACATAAAATATTCTGAGCTAGAGAAGAATTACACTTTTGTTCCAATCGCTATAGAAACATTCGGTCCCCTCAATAGTGAGGGCCTCGACTTTCTGTCTGAGACTGGACGCCGACTTTCGACAACTACCGGTGACACCCGAGAGACAAACTTCCTTTTCCAGAACTTGTCGGCATTGATCTAACGTTTCAATGCGGTGGCTTTTCAGGGCACTATGTCAAGATTACAATCCACTGACAAGCGGTGACCCAGATAGCCTGATGACAGATCCGTTGGCAATGCCAATGATGAATAGCACTATATGTGACATAATAATAATAATAATAATAATAATAATAATAATAATAATAATAATTACATGGGACGCGACAGTCTCAGATACAATGGCAACGTCGTATCTGCCAGAAACATAACAAAGAGCGGGCGCTGCGGCCGAGAGGGTGGCGAACCTCAAAACTCAGAAATATGCCGAGCTAGCCTCCACGTACGTCTTCACACGGGTGGCATTCGAAACCTTTGGCCCCATCAATTCCGAAGGCCAAAGCTTCCTTTTAGAACTGGGACACACACTGAGCGCCGTCACTGGGGAGCAGAGGGAGACGACTTTTCTCTACCAGCGCATCTCGATGATTATTCAACGCTACAACGCAGTTGCTTTCAAGGGAACTTTCGCTGCTCAGGAGTCCAACGAGCAGGGCTACTCCGGACGACATCACCATTAAATAGATGAAATCAACTCACAATAAAAATAATAAATATAATAATAATGAAATAATAATAATTTGGAGGTAGTCGATAATAATTATAATAATAATTATAATAATAATTTGCCCCACTTCAGTTTGGCATTGCAGCTCCTGGAGGATGAGAGGCTGCGGTTCACGCTGCCAAAGCTTTTATAAAGGACATGCCACCGGACTACGTCTTCATTAAGCTAGATTTCGAAAACGCCTTTAACTCCCTGAGAAGAGATGCAATGTTGCAAGCAGTTCGCGAAACAATATCTGAACTCTACGCTTTCGTACACCAAGCTTACTCCGCAGAATCAGTTCTCCAGTTTGGGCCGTACAAGGTGCAATCACAAATGGGGCCACAGCAGGGGAACCCCCTGGGCCCTCTGCTATTCTGCCTGCCCCTCCAGCCAGCTCTGCGCTCGATGATCTCCAGCTTCCCATTGGGGTACCTGGACGACATCTCACTGGGGGAAGACCAGAGGATGTTCGCCATGACCTGACCCTCATAACAGAGTTGGAAGCAACTTTAGGCATTCGATTGAATAGACAGAAAATCGAAATTCTGAACATCAGAAAACGGCTTCAACGACTTCCAGCGGACAAACCGAGAGACTATGCTACTTCTATGGGCGCCACTCTTCAAGGGAAAGGCTCTAGATGATGCTCTTCCAGACCACTTAGACACAATGAATCAAGCTGTGAGCAATCTGATGGACCTTCCAACACATGGTGCGCTGGTACTACTACGATCATGTTTCCGTGCCCCGAGGATGACATACTTACTGCGTTCCGCCCAATGTTGGGGTCATCCGCTCATGGAGATAATAGACAACCACATGAGACTTGGACTGGAAGCGATGATCAACATCAAACTCGATGATATCCATTGGAAACATGCCACACTCCCGATCATAGATGGTGGTCTCGGGATTAGAAAGGTAGCGATGCTGGCTTCTTCTGCCTATCTAGCGTCGGCTGCACCAACCAGAAATCTCGGGGCATCAATCCTCGACGGCAGAGACTATACGGCCGATCTGTTGGAGGAAATACTGCGGGCCCGCAGTACGTCAATGCCGAGTCGAGAAGAGTCTATGATCAGAAAGCACGGGAAAGACTCTTGATAGATCTAGACAGAGCAGAATTGTGGTTCTCACTTAACAACCCACTCAACAGGGCAAGATTAGGGACAGTGATATCTCCACACGCGGGCGACTAGTTGTCTACAGTACCCATAACATCATGCGGTCTATGTCTTAGCAATGAGGCCATCAGAATGGCGATGAGCCTACGCTTAGACCTAAACCTATGCGCGCCACACCAGTGCCAATGCGGCGAAACGACGGACCAAGAAGGACACCACGGTCTGGTCTGCAAAGAATCTGGGGGACGATCCAGCAGAAACCTTCACAATGAATGACGTCACATGAAGGGTCCTCCAGAGAGCGGACACCCCAAGCACCAAGGAACCGCCTGGGATGTTCCGTAGTGACGGCAAGCGACCAAATGGGGCGACGCTGATCCCATGGTCGCGTGGCAAATACATCACTTGGGACGCCACCAGCGTCCATACATGCGCCGCATCATACGTCCATCTGACATCTACAACACCAAGCGGAGCGGCCAAACTGGCCGCAGCACTTAAAACCGCCAAATACGCTACAATCCCCACTACGCACCGTTTTGTTCCAATTGCACTAGAAACTTTGGGGCCCATCAATAAAGAAGGCACTGACTTTCTAACTGAGTTAGACCGACGATTGACAGCTGTCTCAGAGGACCCACTCGAGACCAGACACCTTTACCAGCGCCATTCGATTTGCACGCACCGATATAACGCTGTCGCATTCCGAGGCACATTCGCACAGGATATCAAGGTCGAGGACAGATAATAATAATAATAATAATAATAATAATAATAATAATTGTCCCGCGGTTCAATGTGGTGGCGCAGCAGCAGCCTACTTTTGAAATACTGGATCTCAACAACGAATGGGGATAATAATAATAATAGTGCCGAATAATAATAACTACATAATAACAATAGGCCTATTCTTAATAATACTCACGATGATAATAGGGCCGAATAGTAAAGAGAGCGATGCTGATGATGGCGACGACGACGCCGATGAAGATGACTATAACCGTGATGATGACTACGACATACGATGATGATAAACATCTGTCTCTATCTGTCTGAGTGTCAGTATACTGTCTGCCTGCCTGCCTGTTAAAATTATTACGATTAGGCCTACATTATATTGTGATACTCGCCAGCGTGCAGACAGTGTAATCTCTTAGTAATCATATAAAGCCACAGGGTAAGTTATTTCATACGCAATAAATGTTGTCGTTTGTGGCGGGTGCGATGGCGTAGTGGTAAGCATGCTGGCGTGTCATCCAAGAGGTCTTCAGTTCAAATCTCTGCCCAGACAGCGCGGGAGACGATTGGTCACTTGCACTCATATGCTGAGGCCAAGGAACTGAAGTCGCTAATAGTTCACACGCATGGCTGCCGGTCAATTGAAGAGTATTATATCCAACAGTGTCGAAGAGAGGGACATGGCGTGCGTAGGACTTGTTGCTTTTGTGCCAGATATAATCTCTGCAAATGTCATCATAAAAAATACATATTATTCAACAGTTTAACGACATCTTATAGCAACACAGGCTGTTGACGTCTAAAAATTACATAGACGATATCTATGAATGTTAAGTGTTCAGAGGAACATCCATCGATGGCGCTGAAGCACTTTCTCAGGGTCTGGCTGCCTCCCGCCAGCGCCGTATTTATCACTAGGTCAGCAGTGTGTAATTAATGCCCCGCCCACAGAACGAGTAGTCAAAGTCCTCAATGAGCCCGCTGTGTTATACATAAGATTTAACTTACGCCGCCACCTAGCGATAGAAGGAAGAGTAAACCTTAGCAGTGCTCGCCAGTGCGTTATCCTTTACTGTGCGGCTCTCACAATGCCTTGATTCATCTTTCTTACTTCATCCGCCCCTCCAGATCTCTACTGCTTCACAGACAAGCTCCTCTCTGCTCATCTGTCCTGGGCTCTAGTACTCTCCATCTATTCGCATCTTCTGTCTCATGTACAAGTCTCCAATCAATCTTCTGTATCTAAAATCTCTTGCCATCCGCCTCATTGCATGTAATGGCCTTATTCAGTCAACTATATACAATGGTTCTTCATAATCAACGAAGCATATTATAATAATATTATGCATACTGGCCGTTTTGGCAGCTCCTCTCTGGTAGTACTCTCAGTTTTCCTATCTCGTCTCCCATAGTTGCCATACACTTTCTAAGCCCAAATTGATTGTCTGCTATGTACCCTCGACTGCCTCTGCCGCCTCAATGTCCTACCTCTCCATGTGCCACCTACTCTTCCTATTCCTCTTCTTGCTCCTCCCTGCCCTGACTGTCATCCAGTTCCCCGTCGTCACATCTGTCGACTTCTTCCCTTTTACTGAAAGTACTCTAACTTTTTATAATTATTTCTCTTCCCTCTTGTGTTGTTCTTCAGAGTTTGTTGTTTAATCTTCTACATCGTTGTTCTGCTTTTCCCGTGCTCTGATTTTTCCATTTTCTCCTTTCCTCCATCTCTACAATTATGGTCCATGTTATCCACGATTTCATAGTGATTACCATCTCCTCTGCTCAAACAAGGTCATTGGTGCTCATCACGATGTTGTTTCTTAACCTTTTCCATCCCTCTATTTGTGGATTCGCCCTCAAAATAATTATTCTGTTGGGTTTGTTCTTATTTCCTTTCTCAGTTCAATGCCTTCTGTCTGGTTCTTTTATTTCAACTCAGCCTAATCTGTCTTTCCTCTCTACAAAAATTAAAATCAAAAAGGAATTTATCCAGGCCTTCACGATAACAAAGTTGGGACCTGTTACTGCCCGCTGCTCTCAATCAATCAATCAATCAATCAATCAATCATCATCAACATCATCGTCATCATCATCATCATTATCATCGTCGTCATCATCATTATCATCACCATAATCACCATCATAAGTCGGCTGAATTTGTTGGATATGTGGATAAACATAAATTCTGTGGTACTTTTTGTCAGTACAAGCGGCAGAATGTAGGGTCCCTTGGCCTTTCGATGGACGTCTATCTACTCTTAGACAATGGAACCGATTGTCTAGAGTCATCTAACAGATGCTGCTGCTCCTGCCGCAGACGATAGTGATTCCACGGCTCCAAATGACAATGCCCTGTCGCATTACCCTAGCGACATCTTACAGACCCCGTTGAAACAATAGCGTTGGAGTCGTATTCCTCACCCTAGCCATCCCACCAAACCTCTGCGTCGTCTTCTACGCGACCAAAGGTGCACTTGGGGCTGGTTCATAGGTCAACCATTATGCCAGACCCTATAAAACCATCATCCTTGGGTACGATAGGACAAGCCTGCTCTTCAGCTAGTTTATCACACACGTCTGTGGAGCTAGCCGCTTCGTATAATAGAGGTTGTAGCCCTGAGGTAAGTGCATTTCTTCATTGCATCTGCCAGATTATATAACGTAACGTATTGCAAGATTTGCCTCTCACTAACAGGTAATAATGATAAAATTCGTTGAGAAAACGCATCGTAACTCTTTACCGATCTAAAACAATATCCAGTACAATGTAGTAGGAAAATTAAGAGGTCTGGGCATTGCTACTTATAGTTTATTTGGCCTGATCTTTGTGCGTCATTTAATGCTATTTATGAAGGCATTGGAAATAATTTCAGAGTTGGGAACTTACGTCTAATGCGTCATTCGTTACTCCATAAACTTTTATTCTGATTGTGACAAGCAAAACTGAAAGATATATGAAAAAACATATTATGTCATAATTATACACTAGGAAAATAGGAAGGAGCCAAGGCATAGCTGATAAAAATATGTGAAGATAGATGTCATATACGTAAGGAAAATTATTCGCAGATCGGAATCCTTGCATATAATGCCGTTGTCAGCATAGTCATAAGAACAAGTCTGGATGGGCTTTTAAAATTTCACGTCAAAGTAATTAAAGCGAATGGATGCGCTGTAATTACAAATAAAAAACGAAAGGCTTTAAGAGAATTCCCAGTTCTCTCGAAATGCAACTGCGAACACTGAAGAAATGTAAAAACACTTTTAGAATTGAAGTGCCATAAATGTATGTTTCATTCGCTTGGTTTCTAAACAAAGTGGAACTTTTTCACATGATTTTTGCTTTATGTTTATTTTCTGGTTACTTATGTTTATTCCTCTGTAAAATCGGTTTATATTTCCTTCTTGTACCGGCATGACTTTCCAATTGTCTTTTGTCTGTTTACTTATCTGACTGATTGTCTATCTTTAAATAAATTGTCTGTTACTCTTTCGAATTGTTTGATTGTTTGCCTTTCTATTTATCTTTCCATTGGTCTTCCTGCTTCTCTTCTTATTTTCATCAAGGTCGTCGTGCGTTCTTTATTTTTATATTCATTGTCATCTTGGCGCTATAAAAGTTGTTTTACTTGGCAGGTTGAAACTTGTCTTGAAAATGAAGCTTCTGGTTGTCCTGCTCGCTTTTGTTGGCGCCGCTGTTGCGAAGCAGTGCGGAACCTTGGAAGGACTGAAGGTAAAGAGCGAATGGGGAAGAGCCTACAGCAGTGGACACGACAGAGAAGCCTTCGCTCAGGCCATCTGGAGAGCGTTAGTATAACCACTCATATCCCATACGTCATCATCATTCTCATCATTATCATTATAATCATCATCGTTGTTACCATCATCACCATCATTATTATTCTCCCCAGCAATATATCCGAATTCCTTGCATCCCTTGAAGAAATTATGAGCATTATGACTGTCATCTTTGCTAATACGCTTAGCATCATCATCATCATCGCCACCACCATCAATAGAAGAAGTTTCTTACGTGAGCATCGTCATTTCCGTTTCTGTCAAGTTCTTTTATATTATTCGATACATAACAGATGAGCGCAATAGTAGTTCACATATCATATAACATATAATTATTATTATCATAAGAGGAAATGAAAGCTTAGAGCAAACAGAACCTTGTGACTAATAAGCAACTTGTTGAAGCAAAAAATCACGGTATAGCAGAGAATTTTTATTCTTATTTTCCTTCTTTCTCTGTATGTTTACACCAGATATTTAAGTAGCTGCGAAGTAAACTATAATCAGCTTTGTATAAGATATTACACTCTGCTTCACTGATGTTTGGGCAGATCAATCTTAGTGAGTAAGCTGACCGTGAGCTTTAGGTGGGAAGATGAGACGGCGAGGGAGAGAGCTTACATGCTGAGGTTATGAAAATGAGGTCTGACTGACTGATATAAGTTTATTTAACGACGCGTCCATAACAACGATGATATGCGTTGAAAATGAGGTAGCTAAGAATTTTATTTATACTCATGGGTCATGACTGACGGGGCTGTAGTTTAAGAGACTCCTCTAGTTCTTCTGTTTTACGATGCACAAATACTCACGTGAGCATAACTGTAAATAACGCTAAGCACTGATCACAACGGCGCTATATTAATTTTTTTCATCGTTGCCTTAAACTGAGGCGTTGCTTTATTGCAGAACCTTTGCGCAGGTCCCTGAGTCGCGTGACCTCTTCAAGAGGGTGCATGGTGATGACACGTCCCACCCTGAGTTCATAGCCCACGCCGAGCGTGTCTTGGGCGGATTGGACATTGCCATCAATACCCTCGACCAGCCAGCAACCCTCAAGGAAGAACTTGACCACCTGCAAGTACAGCACGAAGGAAGGAAGATTCCAGACAACTACTTCGATGTAAGTAATTCCAGTTGTTTTTGGACCATGAAGAAGCACATCTTAATCGACGTGATTGCACGGTGGACGATTGGTTAGAGCGTTCTGCCTGAAATCGGGAGATGACTCGAGTTCGATCCCCGTCCAATTAGTTATTGTGTAGGGACCTTGAGCAAGTTTGGCTTGAAAACACTTCAATATAAAACTGTGAGTAGATAATTAACCATCAATTACAACTGTGTTGCACTGAATTGTATATGAGAACAGTTGTAGTGGTAATCTATTGGTTAATACTTAACTGACTGCAGTTTGACATTCAGCCACATTAAACGAAATATATGTAGTCCTTGATCATTGCCAGCGATGCTTTATCATGTGCACTTATTAACTGCTGGAAGGGGTCATATTAGAGGCTGATGTTTTGCGTATAAAATACAGCTGTGAAATGAAGATATATTCTTTTGCTATAATATGAGATCAGAATATATTATAGAAGATCAACAAATCACACACACACATACAGACACTTACAGTGACGTTTATTTGATTTGTCAGGCCTTCAAGACCGCCATCCTTCACGTTGTTGCTGCCAAGCTTGGACGCTGCTGGGACAGGGAGGCCTGGAACGACTGCATCGAACATATTGAAGATGGAATCAAGGGTCATCATTAAGCGACAACGACTACGCCTCCGCCGATGACTGAACAACAACGACACCATCATCATCGTGATCATCCTCGCGGATTCTAATTCAATAGCTACACTCGGCAACACTTTCTCTAACTTTCAAACCCCGTCTGAACTTTTAACCCCGTTTAAATATGCACAACTTCGGTCATACGGAACGGTTCCGTTCGATTGGAAGTCGCTCTAGAAAGTTACTAACACTCTAAGAACAATTCACCTCAGGGCAGTAAGAACTAGGAATTCTGCCGACCGCCATTTGGTTTTCCGCCGTCTTTGTCCACCGAGCGATTACTACGACACCTAGCGAATAAGATCAGAACCAATTCAGCAGAAGATGTCAAATGGTACTTGGCGACTTTCTTGAACCTCGCGTTTAACATCAGAACCACGTCAGTTGCATTCTATCGCGGCTTTAATCATAAACAATAGATATTTTCTGTTACAACTCCTCAGCCAAAAAACGATAACTATGAGCATTTGTCTTCTTCATTTTGTCGTTGGTGCTATATAATAATTATTTAGCGCACGCACATTCTGTCAGCCTGTCAAAGAAAGCCAGCCAGGCAGTCAGTAAGTCAGTCAGTCAATCAGTCAGTCACTCACTCACTCAGTCTGACTAGAATTTCGGAAACTCAAAAACAGCCAAGCGAGAGGGAAGTCTGTTTACTTTGCTATACTTAGTGCAATGATATCCACGGCACATAGACGCATTCCTCAAACACAAATATCTGCCAAAAATGGATAACAACCACTCAATCGCACACCATACACAGATAGAGACACAAACATACACAGATAGAGACACAAACATACACAGATAGAGACACAAACATACACAGATAGAGACACAAACATACACAGAAAGGTACACCCAAACACACTAACTCACAAAGAAATAAACAACGAAGCATTAAGAATCGATTGCTTCAACGGATTGTGAGCCTGAATTAAAACCCAAACTACAACTTTTATTGATTAAGTTCCATCGAGTGAAACAAAACGACAACACACTCTACGCTACTGGCGGGATATTGCGGCAAACTACTAACATATTATTGAACATAAATTATTATAATTCAAGAACTGCTATGGCGCCGTTGTAATAATCCGAAGAACTCAGGCAATGGTCGATTATAAAACATAGTTGTGCAAGCGAAATTCATGGGTCATGATGAGTCCAACCTGTGGAGGACATGAGTTCAAGAAAACGCTTTTATTCGAGATCTGTAAAATAAGAACAGACTTTGTTTGCATTTGTCGGAATAGAGTCACGCAGTCTATCTATGGTCAGCAACAGATGAGATGCGCGTGCTACTTGATGTAGCCTACTCATCAATACATGTATATTGAGAAAGTCAGAAAAGACCTGGTCGAGTATAAGGAAGTTACAAAGACGTCCATAGGTCAGCCTAGATTGAAGGTGATACGGTTGACATTAATGTGGAACTTGTGTACAATCGGCCAGTTTAGAAAGTTATTCACTTTTCAATAGGCCGCAATCATGTCTAGTAATAATTTACGGATCGGTGATGCTTGTTGAACTTAGGCATTTTTAGTGAACTCCAGCTATTATAATTATTAGACCTACTTGGATAGAGGCCAGAAACTACAGGTTAAATGAAAAACGTTTGCGTGATATAATCGTAAAATCTGTTGACAATATTTATGTTGCTTTGCAAACATCTGTTACAGATCAATAAGCACAGTTAAAAACATTATATTCTGCAGTTTTAAGCAAAAGAACACAAAATTAATGCGAAAATTTCTTATCAATAATTTATCTGTTGTGCTTATGATGGGCGTAGTAACATAAATTGCATACGTGTACGTAGATGTATGTATGTACGTAGATGTATGCTGTGATTTCTTCATTATGACCCTAGGCAGAAAGACACAAATCAAGGTCACAGCAATGCAATATGGTTGCGCAAGGCCCTTGATACATAGGCCTAATAATGTCTATCACGCAACCTGTGAAAATGGTCTTAGCTGTCAATTACGAAACTAGATTTACTATTTTGGGTCACTGCGAGATTAAACTTATAAAGGAAGAACTCATCAAAACAACACTATGGAATATTCTAGAGATTTTCTAGTGAACTGAATGTCCAAAGAGCATCTGCATCACACGTGTACGACGCTTCGTAATAACGTTAATTGATGACATTTTTAAATTTTTAAAAATTTATTACCGAAATTTGATACCGAATTCTTTCAACATTTTTTGCTAAGAAGTGCACACACTTCCTGGTGGCACACGCCTCGACGGCGCATTTGCAGCTGTAGTGCAGAGCAATTGTGCGCGAAAGACTTGCTCAAGGTCCCTACACAGTAACTCTCCAGACAAGGGCCAAACCCGCTCGCTCAGCGCACATTGAACGCATAGCCACTGCTATCAAACTATTATTGCTATCATTTTTTTATGTTCTTTGTACACGAATGTTATTTGCTGCGGATTGCCAGCTCGTTTAATAAACGAAGATAAGATAGATCGTAATAAGACACATAATATTATGTAACAAATTACAATCTGTGATGATAGTAAAACATGAGCAAACTAATTTGAAACATATTCATCTCTGCTATTGGAGTATTTTTATTGCATCGTGAAATCTAATGCTTTTGCAGTCGACTCAACTGCTGAGCGTTGTTTCTGGACTGCCTTGAACCAATAGATATACTTAACCGACGACTCAGTCTGTTAACACAGGTGATGCAGAATAGTAATTTCGACGCTGGCTTTACATAAATGGCGGCGGACACTCAGATCTGCATGCTTGAGGTGTATCAATAAAATAATTATAGTACGTGGCTGTCATCATAGGCGCCGACTCCATAGGGGCAACAGGGACATTCGCCCCAGTACTTGTCAAGGTACTGGAGCAAACCTAATACTCTCGCCACAGTACCTTTTCAGACACTCAAATTTGTCTCCATTGCAAACTGATATCATGCCTGGGAGAGAACGTGAAAGAATTCCCTCCCCACAAGCTGTTCTTCTTCTGGAACCAACACGCCGTGGTGCAAATGTAGCGGAACGCAATACATCTTCCAACGAAGTCGGTAGAGGAAATGGTGTGAGACAGGACACTGTCCCCGCTCTCGGCTCTTGCCCCTCTGTAGGCTTCTGCCCTTCTCTCTGCTCTTGCCCCTCTCTCTGCTCTTGCCCCTCTCTCGGCTCTTGCCCCTCTCTCGGCTCTTGCCCCTCTCTCGGCTCTTGCCCCTCTCTCGGCTCTTGCCCCTCTCTCGGCTCTTGCGGCTTAGGAACCGGAGAGGGGCAGGAGCAGAGAGAGGAGTCCTAGTTGGTTTTAAATATCAAAGAATTGTCTACATACGATTCTAAGATCGTTTTTTTATCATTTCATTATTTTTTTAAAGATAAAATTCCTTGATAGGACCCTACAAAATTTCTTCTTCACCCTATGTCTGGCCATCAATTATTGGACACAAAGGAATGTAGTTTTCTTCAATCAATAAGTTAAAACCTTAAAATAGTAAAAGTTGTGAACCGCTACTCAACCAAATTGAACAGGTGGTAGTACTTGACCGGCTCACAACTTAAAGAAATTTTCTTCCTAAGACCGAAGCATCAAGATGGCTCAGTAATGAAGAAACTACGTAACTAGGGCGCATGGTGAATTCTGGTCTATTATAGCCTACCTAACGCAGCCACCATTGTTATCCATAAATTTATGAAGCGGCACTCAAAAGTCAAATGTAAAGTATCAGCTTATTCATGAGCACTGTGTCCGAACTGTAGTGCGAAAGGCCTACAAATAGGTCACAGAGTCCTTGTTAGTTTGAAGTATCAAAGAATTGTCTACGTACGACTCTAAGATCTCTTTTACCATTTTTTTATTTTTTAAAGATAAAATACCTTGATAATAGGCCTATTTTCCGCATTGAATAGTACCATCTTTGCATGCTTATCACGCGTTATGTGTCACGGTCATAAAGAATGAGAAACAACAAATGATCATTGTTGCATTGTTATTTATAAAAAATATTCCCATAAATTTCGTACGCGATAACATTTGGTGCATTATATTTCTCAGTTTGGTAACAGCGTGAAAATGTGAGACCTAATTTCGTTTACAGACGACATTGTGTGTTGCACAAAAACCAAGAGGGAAAATCGGTGACTTGCAGCGTTTGTGGCGGAGCGGTATCCTTAACTGTGTTACGGCGCTCTAGAAATTGTCCATTTAATAACTGGAAAATGGTGGATAAGATGTTGGGGCGCAAGGCCAAATCGATCGAAGCTTGACCTCAATCTCTGGGCACCGGGTTCGACCGCCATTATCACAAACCACACGACCTCTTTAATAATTAATAATTATTGTTCGGCGTTATGTGTCACGAATTGAGTGTCGATCATGTTCGAACCCGGTTAGAAGCTGCTCTTCTGGTAGGTCATCGTGTTTCTTTTCATGACGTCCAGGCACGATCCGAGCAGCCGTTCGAAGCACTACCTTTCCAGGAAAGCCACTTTGACTCTTCCGACGGCGCAGACGCTGGTCGACCTCTCTCTGTTTTCGAACAGGGCCATCTCTTCGAAGTACATTCCACTCGTCGCCCTCGAAACGACCTTCTCCTCGCCCTGGTCGCAGATCTTTATACCCGCACGTCACACCACTCGACGAAGAACATGCCATCTGATTACCCGTCCCCATCTCGGATGATACACTGCCCGTCATCGTAGGACCTCGACACAAGGGCGTCTGTCAGACTCATACGCTCGTAACCGTCGAAGGACTGAATCATTGGAACGCTCTGGAGCAGTCGCTCTTACATCAAGATTTTGCTAATTCTCATTCTAGTCAATTTACGCATTTCAGTAACTAAATTATAATCGATAAACAATTTAAGAAATCGGTTATTCGATTATCAAATGGACTGTTTAATGGGGAATAAATGGACTAACTGAGTGGATGGTAGGCCTAATATTTATTAAGCAATATTCCAGTCAATTCACCGATTTACTTGCTGACTGATTTATGTATTATACAATGTGATATAATTAATATAGCTTAAAGCTCTAGGAGTAGGCCTATGCCATTTTAGATGACGACAATCCCCTACTTTTATTTGCATTGGACATTTATGTGCGTGGGCCCATGTTAAATAAACAATACGTAGCGAATGTTTGCTAAGTTGCTTGAAACCAATTCATGCCAACAAGCAATTTTATTCTATATGCAGTAGGTATTTTGCAAATTAGCGGGGAATATAATTAGATGTGAGCAATTATTGCCCGCGGTGTTTGAGCGAAGCGTTCATCTCTAGCTTATGAGCCATAGTCCATGGACCATTACTTCCTATTGTTTCTCATTCTTTATGACCGTCTGTATTAACAGACTGCAAACTACGGTGTCTATTCCAACATAGCCTCTTTCGAAGATTAGGCCTATCGTCATTATTAACAAAAAATATATATGCTAACTTAATTTACTTACTTACAATAGATGCTAACATATAATTCAGACTGCATCCTAAAAATGACAAACGTTGGCACTTTGCCAAAGGCAAAAAATGACGTTATGATTATAACGTCATCGTATTATCTTCAGTCTCTGACTCAATTGATTTGTCAGTTGCAGCGCAGATCGCAAAGAAGACGGACGTGTTCAAAATATTTGCTGCTATTCGTTGAATTTCTTCCGTATTCGGCTTCTGTTTCGATTGAATTTTCTTTGAGGGGTAGCAAGTAAACTCAACTGATTAAAAGAATACGATTTCTTATCGAATTTTTCAATTTAGAGATCGATTTAGCCATCATTAGCTACAAACCTTGATTTTAACTGCCATTTATCGGCGAGTTTAAACACTTCTGCGAAAAAAGAGCTGATGAGAGTGGATACATAGATAGAGACGATGAATAAATGACTAAATGTTGGCTGTAACCGAGTGTCAATGTGAGCTAAGTCTGTAAAGTGTGTCACTGAGAGTCACTATAGATAATCGACTATCAATTGTAGATTGAAAAGTTCATGAAATTGAACTAATTTTTTTAGTGCTTAAAATACCAATAATGAGTTACTTACGCGGCTCAATGTGACAATAATGTTGACATTAAACGTGTCAATTGTCATTGTGCCCGCGGTACAGCGGTTTGGTTAGGAACCCTGACCAGTTTACAGTTCCTGGCCACACGGTCCTTTAGTTTGTCCTGGCATGTCTTGCTGGCCTCTGTGACTGGTCACGTGTTTTGAAGAACTAGTGCTAGAAACTTCCAACGTTGGATTGTATGGACCTACTACTGTTCCTAGTATTTATATTCTTTTTTATTCTAACCATAACCCAAGTAATTCCACGCAGGCAGCGGTTAGCAACCATGGCAAACGACAGGAACTTCGAGCTTCAGAAATCCAGACGATTGTGGCGCCAAGTATGCAAAAATAAGTCTGCGATTTTGATCCATCCATCACATTTTTACAACGTTTTATTGATTTAATTAGCTCTAGACCAACACAATTGAGAAACCGTGTAGATTTAGATAACATCAGCAAGTTTATACATTACGCAGGTCAGAGAACTACGGCTGTTTGGCACCGTCCATCCTGGCGGCCTCAGGCCAGAGAACTCCGCCAGTTTTGACACCGTCCGTCCGTCCTGGTAGAGGCGCTGTGGCATCTGACATGGAGTGCTACCTGCTGTCTTCGAGCTGTCTTCGGCTGCAATGGTCGTGTGACACTATTCACTACTATTCAGCTCAGCTTCAGTCCGGAGCAAATAACATGATCCAGTTGACCGACTGTCGTGCAAACAGCTAGGTTAGTTTCAGTTTTTATGAATGTTATTTACTATAAATCCCATAGATTAGCATCTAATAGAATCGTCAGTTCGTTTGGAAGATGCTTATTACATGAATGTGGCAACCTATCGACCAGTATAATGAAACACAGAGAGGATTTTCTGTTTTATCTGCCTGTCTCTTTGTTAAATTTCTCTTCTGCTTGTCTCAAGTCTGTTTACAGCTGTATTATGTCTATTTTCCCTCTTCGTAGGTCTGCTGAACCTATTTTCTCTTTTCTTGTGCCAAAAATGTTATCTTAAGTCTGGCTGCCTCCCTGTCGTGGATGAATGGAACGAGATTTTTTACGAAAGCTTTTGGAAACATAATCCCTATGCTTTGCCATTGAAAAACTTATTTTGGCATGTTGCAGCTCAGTTAAATGATAAAGTTAATGTTTGCTTAATTGCAATCTATCCTACTCTACATCTTTTTCTCTTTGTTATCTAGTTCACTCCCTTTCTTAACTCTATGCCATTTTGCATCATTCTTTTGTCTTTGAGAACTAGCTAGAACCTTGGATGCCTGGAGAGTGGAGACGAGACCGAGAAGGAGCTGGCGATGGACAAAGAAGACGAGTGGAGGATGAGTTGCGTTGCTCGATACGAAGACCTACACGGGAAATACTACCGTACTGAATTAAGTTTTAGAATTCTAAGCTAAAGAATTAATTGCTTTATACTAGTTTTGATGAATGTAGGATGCGGTGGTGTAGCAGTATACGTTCTATGCCGTGTTACTGGTAGGTCGCAGATTCGATTCTGCCTCAGGCCACTGCGTAGTGACCCCGGATAAGTTGATTGCCCAGAATTGTCTGTGAAGAAGGAAGACTATGGGAAATCACGTCACTTTTATGAAATTTGGGTGGCATATAAGTTTTGTATACGTGGACCTGTCTGACGTATAAGGACTCATCTTCGTCAGATTGTTTCATTACTTTGTATTTTCGTTCACAGTTCATTCTGTGTTTTTTTCACCGCCCTACTCTCAGTTTCGCTCTAGATTTCTTTTTCTTTTCTGTTAATTTACTTTGGTCAGTTTTGGTATACGTCAGTCTAAGATTCGTGTACCTTCCTTTGGTTAAGTTCTGATAATTAATTGCCTCCACAAGTAAACAATTCAGCACAAATAAGTTCCATCTAAATGCACAGACGAAAAGAGAATGGCGTATAGTATAAAAATCTGCTGCGAACTCTAATCGTGATCGTTAACTTATGAAAACTTCTAAAGCGCCACTCAAAAGCCATGTACAGGACACCAGCAAATTCAAGAGAGCTCCAGAGGCGTTGAATGCATATGCTGCATTCAGTCTGACACGAGGAGATTAAGGTGTTCGAAGAAAGTTCTGTGCTAACCTCAGATCTGAGGTCAACACAGAACTACCTTCGAACTGCTTGCTTGAGAAAATGTGATGGGCCAAATGCGTCACATTTTCTCTGTAGGGCCCTGGCTTTGAGATAATATTAAGTAGGGTACATTTGGGTAGTCCACTCATTACAAGTCTCTCAGGCAGTTCATTATTTTCTATCTTGATATTGTGCCCTTTAGACTCATATGTATTATAACAATTTAGTTGCTAAAATTTATTTCACTCGACCGTCGTGTTTGTCTTATTAGACTGAACATGGGTCTCCCTACTAGCGGGATCTTTCATCCCTTATGGCCGCCATCAATCAATCATAACGTGTGACATCATTTTGTAACTTGTTTAGTTCTTTATGGATCATTTACGTTGGCTTTCACACAACCTCACAAACAAAGAAACATTAAGCACCGATTCAGAAATTAAACCTCACAAACAAAGAGACATTAAGCACCGATTCAGAAATTAAACCTCACAAACAAAGAGACATTAAGCACCGATTCAGAAATTAAACCTCACAAACAAAAAGACATTAAGCACCGATTCAGAAATTAAACCTCACAAACAAAGAGACATTAAGCACCGATTCAGAAATTAAACCTCACAAACAAAGAGACATTAAGCACCGATTCAGAAATTAAACCTCACAAACAAAGAGACATTAAGCACCGATTCAGAAATTAAACCTCACAAACAAAAAGACATTAAGCATCGATTCAGAAATTAAACCTCACAAACAAAAAGACATTAAGCACCGATTCAGAAATTAAACCTCACAAACAAAGAGACATTAAGCACCGATTCAGAAATCAAACAATCTTTCTTCTTTTCAGAACCAGCTACGCACCTTCTCGGTTGATAAATAATTTACCTCCCGGTGAATAAGTTGGATTTAATTAAATATGAAATACAACGACACCTACCCTACTGGCGAGAGATGGCAAGAGAGATGGCAACCGAAGAAAATAATGCCAATGAGAAAAATTCTAATCCACGCACTCTTAAAGCGTCGATGTAATAATGCTCAAAAATTCAGACGACAATCGCTGATAATCAAAATAGTCAGTAAATCTTGTAGCAACCAACCTTCGTCTCTGGAGTAGTGCATTTGAGCCGCTAGTTCAAATTACAGAATTCATCGTTTGTAGACTAGAATAACATTGCCTATGCTGTGTATCAAAGAAACTATAGACTTATGGTGCTCGGCAAGAGATAGAGGCACGAGCTTTATCCACATAATTATAGGCTACGTATACAAAGACATGTACTGTATCGCCTACATGTAAATGCATATCAACACATTGCTTAATGGATCGCTCACACAATTGGGCTCAAAAAAACATTCTTTAAGCGCTTTATGCAATAACCGTTTAAAATTTATGTCCCTCTGTCTCTCTGTCTCTCTCTCTGTCTCTCTCTCTGTCTCTCTCTCTCTCTCTATCTATCTATCTATCTATCTATCTATCTATCTATCTATCTATCCATCTATCTATCCATCTATCTGTCTATCTATCTATCTATCTGTCTGTCTGTCTATCTGTCTGTCTGTTTGTCTGTCTGTCTATCTATCCATCTATCTATCTATCTGTCTATCTATCTATCTATCTATCTATCTATCTATCTATCTATCTATCTATCTATCTATCAGATCTATATATCTATCTATCTCACTCTCTACCGCAGAACATGCTGACGAGATGAAAGTTGTCCTGCTCAAAGGATTGGAATGACGACAAAAGACAAGATCTGCAGTTGCAAAATATTATCATATAAGTTGAACTTCCGTTATATTAATCACCAGAGAGGAATCGTGCAGAAATTAAATACAGGCTAATTATTATAGGAAATTCCGGTTGCAATTATTTACATATCGAAAGAGGTACTTAATAAACATCTGTTTCCTGAGTGTTTTCTTCAAAAGCATGCACACACATACACATGTAGAAACGTAGGCCTACATGCAAACATATGCATGTGTGCACAATTCCTCAACATAGACATCACCCAGATTAGCAGCCTCTGTTAATTCAGAATGCTGTCCCCGTGATGTCACCAAAAGCCCAAAGCACCATCATACATGTATATAACTCTTGTCCTCAAATCACTCCACTGGCTTAAAATACCTGAACAAAATTTGAACATGAAGTCATATTACTCACCCTCAATCCTCCCAGTTCTCATACCTCCGTCAGCTGTTCACGGTCCAATCACTTCGTTCAACCCCATCCTCTTCCACTTTAAAACTGCTCCACCCTTCTGTCACTTCATCATCGAAATTTACAAATCGCTCTATATTTAGCCATTGCTGTTCCGCATCTAGGAAAAAAACATCATCCAGCACTAAAATCAAATATCCGTTCCATCCCACTAACTCAGCAAAGCCTCACCTCTTGCTTGCTCTCAAAATCCACTCAAAACTGAAAACACGGCTGTATCGCAAATCTCATCATGTTTCCTCCACTTCCCCTACCAAGCCTACCTCAATGATTATCTAGATTTTGACTCCCATGGTTTGACATGGATCATTTAGTGGCCGTTCACATATTATATAAGGCTCAAGAGGTAGGTGGGTGAGTTCCTGTTTTGTTAGCGTTATATTGTGTAGAGTGGGGGTAGGTTGAAGGTTTCGTTATATAATAAACTTTTTTCAGTTTATACTATTTGCCTATTTGCCTGCCAATTGGAAATTCCATGTACCACGAGCCTTCATTGTTTAATCGAAGTTCGCAATACGTTGTGAACTAAAACCATCAGCTGCTACCTAGCGAATTGAATTGACGCTCTTACTGATTATTTATAAATCCAATTTTAACAATTTCCTGTTTACAATTTTAAAAATTTCCTGTGCATAGCTTTAAACCCTCTTAGAGTCAATTCTGTGGGCTTTGTTTTTATTCTGGTTTAAATTAAAAATAATTTACTTGAAACCATTATTTCGGTAGGTATTATCAAGATGTTTGATTTCATTATTTATAGTAGGCTACGTGTAAATAGTTTGTAGGCCCTATATTTGCTTAAATAGCCAATTGTAGTTATGGTATAAACTCTGTATACATACATCATACGATATTAAATAGGTAGAGTTGTACCGGGAACCTATCGATAAATACCTGATAATGCAATATTGAACCGATCCATTCTTTGTGATACTGTAATCCTCATTTCTAGTGCAAAACTGGAAGGAAACTAAAATGGTGTTTTAGATAGTATTTGCGTCACTACCATGTATTATCATGCTGTAGGCCTATTAGTAGGCCTACATGTAGATACATGGTGACAATCGTCGACTACCCAATTAGTTACCGTAGTTGATACAAGTGAATTTAGCGCCATTAAAAGTCCGATTATTAAGATGCAGAGGAGCTCCCCTACATACGGCCTAATCATCATTGGCACGAGAGAGTACACAATTTTAAGATAGCTTTTGTTATATTGCTAATTGGGCGAATGATGATTTTTTACTGCAGTTCTTGAAATGGATAAAGGCAATTATCAGTTGAATCACTACAATTAAAGTGATTACTAACATCGTATTGTCATAAAAGTGTCAAATTGTGCAATACAATAATGTCGATTGTATGTCTTTTAGTGTGCTTATAGACTGGGGTGGGGTAGGGGTAGGTAGCGTATCTGTTATATAATATAGGGGTGAGGATCACAGCTGCTGTTATATAACGTTATTAGGGGTAGGGGTGGGTCAAAAATTGAGATTTTATACGTTTTATAGTATGTTAACGGCCACTTAGCGTCTTTTACTAAACGAATTTACGATAAACGATTTTACGTACAACATGGTACGTAGTACACACATTCATGCACACATAAAGACATCCGGAAGAAAGACAGAGACAGACATTGAATGGTTGTATAATGTGAAATTTGCAATAGCATAACGTCGCATTGATAATATTACGGAATTTCCAGTTAATTTAATTTTAATTACCTCATTTTCATAGAATCATTTCACACGTACTCAGCACTCTGCCTAAATACGAAGCTGCTAAAAGCCTGACACGGGCCAATATACATGTAAATCTCCTGGTCTACGGGCATTTGCTTCTCTTCTCCCACCTTTGGCAGTAGTGCTTTAGTTTGTTCTTTATTCACACCACGCCTGGAATCTATCGTCCTGAATGTGTGTCCTTTCCAGTGTTTCTAGCTTCTTCTTTATTTTTTTATTTCCGAAATATGATACCGCCCTTCTTCCAACATTTTTTGCTCAGAAGTGCATACGCCTCGACGGCGCAACTGCAGTTGTACTGCAGAGCAATTCTGCGCGAAGGACTTGCTCAAGGTCCCTACAAAGTGATTCACAGGACGAGGGTCGAACCCGCACGCTCAGCACACACTGAACGTTACAGGCTGATCGCTCTACCCGATCGGCCACTGTGCCACACCTTTAGGCGCGACAACATCTTTACCCATGTTTTCCGTGATCTCCCTGATCTTTCTTAACTTTCTGAAGCAGCAACTATCCCTCAAGTCCTAGTTTAATATCTTGTATTGATCTCTTTGCCTAAGAATTACGTTATGCAAGTGATGTCCGGTTCTCTTTGTCCTTATGCAGTTTAAGTTCGTTCATTTTATCTATATTCACAGCGCATCTTGCATTTACGTAAAACTATATATATATATATATATAGCCTATGTTGTTAGCTTTTACCTATCAAGTTACATTCCCTTTGTGCTAGTCTGCTTTGTTTAATAGTTCCCTCAACCTAACAATGCCCCTCACCTCTCACCTGATAAATATGTATGATGTATGCATGCATGTATGTATGTATGGATGTATGCATTTATGTATGTATGTATGCATGCATGCATGTATGTATGGATATATGTATGTATATATGTATATATGTATGGATGTATGTATGTATGCACGTATGCATGTAAGTATATGTGTATGCATGTATGTATGCATGCATGTATGTATGTATGTATGTATGTATGTATGTATGTATGTATGTATGTATGCATGTATGTAAGTAAGTATGTATATTAATATGGGATGAAAACGTAGGAAGCTATCTTTGCCACCTGGCCAGACTGCCTTAAAAATATATTTGTGCGTATATATCACCCTTCTGATAAGACTAGCTTAGATACGGTAGACAGGGAGAAACTCTTAACATTTAGGTCGTTTTAATGCGTCTCTTACTCATCTACAAATGTTTTACTTAAAGTTCGGATTTCTGTTAGGCCTAATATCTTCCGCAACTCTTCTTGTGGATACTAATTTCTTTCATTTGTCACAAGTTGTTTCTCTCAAGCTAATCTCGAATTGCGATCTGCTACAAACGTTCAATTTTCAGTGCACACGACACGTAAGTGTAGTCTCGAGCCTATCTGCCTATTCATAATTAATAGCACTGTTATTATTTGCATCGATAGTGTCGAGCAACTGTGCGAAAAGTTCCGCTCAGGGTCCTTAACACACAGTTACCTACCGCTCATGCGGAGGTCCAAATCCGTTATCCTGCTCATTCTCCTGGCCACTCGCTTTAACCAATCGACAATTGCGCCTCTACCTTTTGAAACCTCAAAGTTAGATCATCCTGAAAATTTTGAAGAATACTATCAATGCCTTAAGGAGAGGAATGATCATATATATCACTTCCAACACTCTCGTATAGGTCTACACCGTTGCGACACTAACTAGATGGTCTCGTAAATGCACAACACTGTAAAACTGGTTTATCTGAAGCTACAGTTTGGTTGTTTATGGTGGCATCTAATAATTGCAGAATCCTACGTCCGCTGCTGCTACCACCACGACTACTCCACCTACCACCAGTATATCACAACTGTTACCACTTCCACTATTGCCTTCAGTACTAATAGGCTACCGTTACAAATAATAATAGGCCTAATGATAATAATAAAAGAATTGCTATTGCCTTTAGTGGAACATTTCCACTTTTGGATCTCTGGGGTTCACACACGATATTCAGTTCTGTGAAGCCTACTCGTACGGGACAATGACAAATTTAGTCAAATGTTTCTATGGCGCCAAATGGACAGCATCCAAGACCTCTAAAGCAGCAGATTTTGTGGCATAGGTCTACTGTGTCTCTAACTCATGAGTAGATTTGAGAAGTTAAATAGATACTAATTATTATTTTGCTGCGGAGTTGTTCAAGAATTTGTAGAACTACTTGCAACTAAACTACAGAGAAAAATTAAAATTAGTAATGACCATTTCCTTAACGTACACTGTTCAGCGCCATCGATGTTCTCTATAGCGTGGTCGTCTGTTCAAATCTAAAATTTTTAAATAGGGCAATATCAAATGCGCTGTGTTGTATCCGTCATTGAGCAGTGTCTTCCACGCCCAAGGAATAGGGGAACGTAATTGGGAATCATCACAGGCAATGACCGATCAATAAGATACGATAATACAATAATACAATACAACTGTAATTTGATATTGCTCTCCTTACAGAAAGTTCAGAAGTGCACCTTAAAGCCGGGCAATCATTAAGAGCCATGGGCAGACTGGAAGAGGTAGGTTTTCAAGTTTGAGCAAAAGAGAAGCTCACTGAGAGAGTTGCGAACACGAGGAGGTAGAGAGTTCCAGATGGAGGGACCGGCAACAGTGAATGACCGCCGGCCGAAGACAAGACGTTTACTAGCGACAACGTACTTTCCAGCAAAGGCCGGTCTAAGAGAGGAGCGGCCTTTAACAGAGCTGCAAAGTGTGACCATGGAGGACAGATACGACGGCAGATGATCTGTGCGTGCTCTGTACATGAGGAGTGCCAGCTTGCAGCAGATACGCTTACAGACAGGAAGCCAATGTAGAGAACGAAGAGCAGGTGTGATATGGTCTCGGTAGGAGAGTCCAAGGCACAGTCGTGCAGCCTGATGCAGTATTCTAGTTAGCGAAAGCAGTGTGCATTCAGGAAGGCCATAGAGTAAAATAAGATAACATAAGATAAGAGAAGGTCTCCAATATTACCATTGGCACTAATTATACCAACATTAAAAAGGACATATCAAACATTTATACGTGACCATTTCAAGTTAAAATGTCTGTAAATAGTTAATAGTTTTATTGATGCATAATTAAAGAGATTGCAGCGTCGACATCAAAAGATAGTAGGCCTACCTAGCAAACGGTATTACAGAATCTCATTATCATTATTACTGTTATTGTTTTTGCTATTATTATTCAAATCTATTTCTTCGTTAAACAATCGATTACAACATACAGACTAATTAGACTGTAATTGACCGTTTTCGATATTATTGTAAGCGTTAGCGTAATTCAGTGTCAATTCGATCTGAGATATCCAGAACAGACATGGAGCTTCCAACTTGAAGGGAGACGGATTAACGCTGAAGCAAATGGTATTATTATTATGTTTATTATTTTTATTACTAGTATTATTATTGTTGTTGTTATTATTATCAATATTATTATTATTACTATTGTTTATTATTATTATCATCACTATCAGCATCTGCAGGAGCAATTGCATGATCATGAACATGATCATGATCAACATCATCATCATCATCATCATCATCCGAACCATGCACTTGATAAGCGCTGCCATTAATTTTTAATGTCCAAGTGTGAATCAAAAACGCTGACCACTAATTGTGAGGATTTGCTGAAGGTCGCTACATAACAGTGTTCAATGTTTAATCAATGACACTTAACATAGAGCATTTTCCAAAAATTTACTCTGAGGCGTTCTCTACACTAGTGTACACAGTAATCGACTCATTGGAAATTCGAACTAATACTCCGCGTTGCATCAATTTGCATGCCCGGGGCGCAATGGGAAGTAAAATTAGCATTTCTCATGGTGCGTGAAAAGATCTATAGTTGCACCGTGACATAATTCAGATCATTGAATGGAAGCACCTAACCTAATAGAGCTGTAACAAAGCAATAAATAAGCTAGGACTGTAAGCCCGTTAGGCCTATAATTAGCCCAAAGCTCAGAGGAACTTCGAGACAACATCAGCGTATAAAGTGGGTAGGCTAATAATTGCAATAAAACAATATCCAGTAGCCCAATAATTATTAGTATCAATACAAAATACGTTCAAAGTCTGACATTATCGAGATGTTTAGCTTTGTCTGCAGGACAGAGGACATGAGACCAAAAGGAGGACATGTGCTCCATTTGACAGAAGTCAGACAATCCTAATAAGTGTTATATGACAATTTAATCACGCACAATCGCGCGACACTTAAACAACGACGCTCAATCTCGCGACATATAATCGCGCAATACTTAATCGCAAATAAAAAAGCTAATGAAAGAATTAGTTCAAACAGGTAATATAAGGGATGACGTTTTATTTACAACTAATAAATTCTAAGTGCGAACTGATTGGTATTAAGTTTCATTAGAGATTGGGTTGATGAAAAGAATCATGCTTAAGAGGAGATCTATTGATGAAAGAAATCATACTTAAGGTGAAGTTGGATTGATGAGAAGAATCATGTTTAAGTAGACGAATCCTTTTCATCATATCCAGCTTCTACTTAGGTATGATTTTTTTCATCAACCCAGCTTCCATTTCAAAAGAATCCTTTTCATCATTCCCGCTCCCATTTAGTCTAAGACCTTTTAGCATTTCCGCTTCCATTTTAAACAGCTTTCCTTTCATCATTCCAGCTTCTGTTTGAAAAGAATTCTTTGAATTTATCCAACATCTTTTTAAATAAAGATCTTGTCATCATTTCTGCTCCCATTTAAACCTAAACCTAAATATTATCATCAATCCAGCTTTTAGTAAAGTAAAGATATATCTTCACTAATCTAACCTTTAGTTAACCATAAATCTTCTGATCATTCCCGCTTCAGTTTAGGCAGAAATCTGTTCATCATTCCCGCTTCTATTTAAACTACATTCTTTTCATCAATCCAGCTTTTAGTGCATTTCACTCAATGGGCGTGTTAAACTATTAGAATAAAATATTTGCATAAAAGAATCATTCTCAGTTAAACCAAGTTCTATTAAAATTAAGCGCGATTAAATGTCGCGGGATTATATGTCGCGAGATTAAGTATCGTCAAGATTAAGTGTCGCTTTTTTAATGTCACGCGATTGGATATAGCGAGATTAACTGTCTGCACACTCTTATTTGTAGTCACCTCCATTCTTATGTAATTCATGTGAATATTTGAAATCAAATAAAAAATAAATTTATTGAACTATGAATAATCATTTGAACAAAATAAACAGAGCATTCAATTATTTTCTAAGACCGGCATATTAAATGAAATTACTAGTCAATTAGGATTGACGTTCAGCAGGAATTGCCAACGGGATTATTCCCCGCTGTATAGGAATCCCTTACGTGCGACAAATATATCAAGTATTAGCGAATGGTATCATAATAAATTATTATTCGATCAATAAACCGGTTGATAGAAGATTCCTGATTCATATTAAACCCAGACTTTAATTAATTGGATTCAATGCAACGACATCTACGCAACTGGCGGTATATGGCAAGATAGTGAAAAAATACTGCCAATGAGCAAATTATAATCAAAGAATTCCTTAAGCGCCAATGTGATAATGTTCAAGAATTCAGGCGGTGATCGCTAAAAATCAAAATAGTTATGCAAGATAAGCTCCTAGACATGATGTGTCCAGACAGTAGTTGATAGGATGAGTTGCAAGAAAATAATCCAAAATATCAGTTTACATTTCGTCGGAAGAGATCGAATACCGAAGTCAATGTCCAGCAGCAGATGAGGTGCTGCTAGATGTTCTCATCAACAGATTGAGAAAATCAATATCTGGTCGAGTATCTACTTCTTCTTCTTCTTCTTCTTCTTCTTCTTCTTCTTCTTCTTCTTCTTCTAGTTCTCTGCCTCATCGGCAGGTTCATATATCCGACGTCGCAACTCCTCTCGTTGTTCAGCTTTCCATAACCAACTGTCATCGTACAGTCACACATCATGAGTCTTGGACTTCCTCTTGTCGGTCTCCCTATCATTTTTCCTTCAATGACTGTTCTTGGTAGTGTGTCCAATCCATTTTCTTTGTCTCGTTCTTATTGTTTGCGTGTCAGGGTTCTTTCCTCTCCAATATTTTCATAACTTCTTGATTTGTTTTTGCGTTCTGTCCGGCTGTCGAGTATAAAGAGATCTTTATATAAACAGTGTTAAGCAGCATAGACTACAGATAATACGGATGACCTAAATGTGGAGCTTGTGTGAAATTAGTAACATTTGAAAATTATTCCCTTTCCAACAAGCAGCAATTAAGGCCATTGTTATTTATGGATCAGTTGTGCATATTCAACCTTGACATTTTCTATTATTATAAGGCCAAGATCAACCTCGCATTTTTATTTGGCACTGGGACGATTACGAGAAGCCGGATTATTGCGCAGTTGACTTGATACAGCTCCAGTAATATTAATAAGCAGGTCTCTCTGACGCGGTTTATGTGGGTGCCAAGAAATATTCGAAGATTCGCACCAGGGCCTACATGCATTACATGACATTACTTTACTTGTGTGGCTAGCAGGCCAGAAGTAAATGGGTTGCATGAGGAAAACGTCAGCCTGATTTGACCCTGAAATTGTTGAAAACAGTATAGGGTCTATATGCTGGTTTGCGAACGTCTGTCACAGATCATATCATACTACAACAAGGTTAGTTCTATTTTCGAACATCAACCATCACAGGTGTAGACACATCACGGTATCTAATTAACAAACGAAAACATCGTTACTGAAAAAGAAAAATAGCTCTCCAGGTTTACGTATAAGACGCACAAATACTCTGTAAACGGGCTTCAGCTGATTTTCAAAGGTCTGCCAGGATCCACGTTGCTCATAAACAGAGCATTCGATCTGAATATTATTATGATGCTAAAGAACTGAAACTGGGTCAAGCAACCCGTTCTTATATGAATCAATCTGCTGCATTGATGTTTGTCGAATCAGAGCGCTGCAATTGTGGACCAGGTCGCTCAGCTGAATAAGGCGGGTTCACGGCAGCTCCATGCTGCTGCTGTTGGTTGTGGAAGGCCAGTCATGCCCGCGGCCATCTCTGCTGCTTTAGGTTTGGCCGCGGTGGCCTTGAGATAAGAGGCCTTCGATCCTGGAACCGTTGCACTGCTTTTTTTTACTGACCTAGTCGGCCGTGAGTATTGAATCGTTTATGGACGTCCTTGATCTAAATCATCATCGTCGCAGCTGTTGCGTTGCTAGAAAATCGTTGGCCTTTTGTGAATGCATCCTCCGCTGAACCCCTTCCTCCGTTTGCTCTCTGTATCAACATCAGCTTCTGCAGCCGATTAGGATGAACTGCGGTTAAGTCGGAGAATCTAGGATGAAGCGCAGTGAAGATACAACGGCGACTGCGTTCGACCTGGACGGGTATGTATTCTCTAGCAATATGGATGTCTATTTGTCTGTAGGTGTGTCTAAATGATTGTCTGTCTAACTATAATATGCTTGTCTGACTCTACCTTAGTCTCTGCGTGCCTCTTTAATACTCTTTGAATTGAGTATGTCAACAATCAGAACACTTCAATTTGTCGCTCAATCTGAATGCATGTTTGTCTATCTGTCTTTCTGTCTTTCTGTCTTTCTGTCTTTCTGTCTATCTGTCTTTCTGTCTGCCTGTCTTCATGTGTAATCATGTAATTAAATTTAAGTTATGTTCTTCTTTTTATTTGCCTACGTGAATGCATTTATGTCTTTCTGCCTTTGTCAATATTCGATTCAAAAATCTTCTGTCTGTTATTCTACGATGTCAGCTGTTGGTGTCTGTCACTGCAGTCAGAAAGCATCTTCAGTTTCATATTCTGTAGACCCTACAATGTCATGGCTTTAAGGGTCCCCCAGTTCCACAATGTTGTATGAGGATTGAGCAGCTGAGTGCTCGACTCTGTGATACTGCATATATGCCTCCCTCTGGTTGGGTCTCTACGGACAGCAAGCGAGGAACCAATAGCAAGCAATGGGATTTACGCCTTAATGATGCTACATCCGCAACGACAGCCCAAATATTGAAGGACTCTGCAACAAACCAACACACGCCTGACGGACCAAGATCCCTTCCTGCACCAACTATTACCATCAACCAAAACCACCCAATACTCCCTTCCACACCGTACATATGACCGCATAACCAACTCCCCAGCCAGATGAGCAAACATTTATTGACTGGATGGCATATTAATCGTGTTTATTAGATGTATGCATTAGAGTGCGATTAACAATGTAAACATTCAGAAATTCCTCATTTCTGTGAGGCATAGGTCATATCGCACCATAATACAATAATCATGTACTTTGAATTAAATTGAAAACCAACCACAGCAAACGCTCGCTTAAAGATAGAATTTTGACGGGTAAAACGAAGTGACTACAGATACTGTAATAAATGGTGTCTTCATCAGAACTTGACCGGTATTTATGATATCGAGAATTTCACAATGCAACATATGCACTCATATAGAACTGTGCATATTCGATATAGCATCGAGAATGTCGCACACAAAACCTGATTGCTGAACTGTTTATCATCAATGCGAATAATTCTCTCACAACTTCTTTGGTTCAGGTTGGCAGTCGAAGTTGTCCTGTAACTTAGAGCCAAGGAAATTGCATACAGTATGCAGAGAATCAAGCTTCGGACATGAAGCAGTCATTCAATAAAGCGTATTTATGCATGTGCATTTGTACAATGTATGATGTATATGTGTGTGTGTGTTTGTGTGTGTGTTTGTTTGTGTGTGTGTTTGTGTGTGTTTGTGTGTGTGTGCTCGTATGTAACCATTACTTGATTAATATGTCTGTGTTGATGATATACATGCATGTACTTATTGGAATAAGGCATTCCTGTTGTGGTGGAATTCAATCGCTGATTGACTGGCTGACAGACTGGCTGACAGACTGACTGACTGACTGACTGACTGACTGACTGACTGACTGACTGACTGACTGACTGACTGACTGACTGACTGACTGACTGACTGACTGACTGACTGACTGACTGACTGACTGACTGACTGACTGACTGACTGACTGACTGACTGACTGACTGACTGACTGACTGACTGACTGACTGACTGACTGACCGATCGATAGACCAAACGACTGACCGACTGATTGATTTGATTGATTGATTGATTAATTGATATAGAGTCTTTTAAGTTTTCCTCACGAGTACTTACATTACATCAGCAATAACTTTCAATATTTCAGACTGGCAGATGAAGAGCCTGCGTCTGGATGCTTTGAGTTCCACCTTCGAACGCGATCGTTTGACCTGCCTCAATCACCTACCAAGCACAAGCTGACCAAACTAGCGAACCTACTGAGGTCAAGGTCAGATGGCAACTTTCGTGGCCACCATTCTTCGTCCAGCGCAGGAAACTCGCCCAAAAGCTCCCCAAGGAATTCCCCTCACGCCTCACCTGGTCCTTCCACTCGTAGGCGCTTCGTAAGAGTGGTGCGTGACAGCACAGAAGCCGATCTGGAAAACCCTCACGTGGTACACAAGTACTCATCGGAGTTTCTGTCCAGTCTTCAGAAGTCCTTGACCGTGGAAGAACATCAGAACTGCCCACCACCGTACACAGTGACTGGCCATACAATTCTCAAGAAACAGCAGACACTCGGGAGTGGCACAAGCTGGACTACATCAGTGGAAAATGTTCCAGAATCGTCTCCAACTCTTTGTCCAAAACACGCCAGCTTTCGGGATGAGGTTGAAGTCATGGAGTATGACAAGCAGGAAAAGGTCCGCCGAGGACCACTGACCAAGCGCAAGGTCAGACTACACGATAGTCCTGCAGGAAGTGCAGAGGAGGAGGACAGCGAGGGGGCCGAGAAATCGGAGGAAACGGGAGAGGGTGATCGTAAGAAGAGGGTAACATTTTCAGACGGTCTTGACTCAGCCGCCCCGCTCGATGTGCCTTCCGAAAACTCGGACTTTGCCCACATTTTCACGCTAATCGCCCCTCCACCAGGGTCCTTGAAAAGCTCTGGTCTGTCTGACTCTAGTTGCGAGGGATCAGTGTGTCCTCATGCCACTCCATCGCTCCTCTCTGATAAACTAAGCGACACCGATAGCAAAACAGAAAGTACATTTCAAACCGAAACAATCACTGAATCTCTTCAGAAACTGAATATAAACAGTGCTAGCCTCGTTCATCCTTGCAGCGCGGGTCCGACTTAGGTATTGTTCAGATGTAACTCTCAATAGGTTGCGAGGCTTTTCAAGCAGAGTGAAACTCAAGACTGGTGTGAAACTCTCTAATGATAATAATAATAATAATAATGGTTATAATAATAATAATAATTAATATTATTATAATAATTATAATAACAATAATAATAACAAGAATAAGAACAATGCCTTTAGAGGCCCATTTGCCCCACCACACACTGCCGAGTGAGTTGCTGTTCCCGAAAATCATCACATCTCCAGATATTCTTTGGATCGCCTGAGGGATTATTAATACCTCGCGAAAAAATAATAATAAATAATAATTTTAAAATAATAATAACAGGCCAATCCAGAAAAGCATCCTTATTTTTCCGAAAACAGTTTCAACAACCTGACGGATTAATATTACCTCGAGTGAAAAATAATAATAATAGGAACCGGATAAAATGTGTCTTATGGCCTCCAAAACATCCCACAACAGTAACAACAGTAACAACAGTAACAACAGTAACAACAGTAACAACAGTAACAACAGGCGAGTGGCGTAGAGCACTTTACCCATCAGTGTCTGTGGTCTGAAGCTCAATGATGACGCAGTCTGAACAGCCTGTGGACGGTGCTTAGGGTTAATATTGTTGCTCCATACGAATGGACTTTGCGGCGCATTGGTGACAGCAAATGATGTCTGGGGCGCGACCCGTGGGAAAGCCAGACAAGCTCTCATATAATAATGATATTGTTTGGAGCGGCCGCACCAAAGCTGGTGTCCCGTATAGCAATGGAGCCAACCTGACTGGTTGTGCTAGTTGGGATCAGGGCGATCTTCTGAGAAGGATGTCTACATGTATGATGATATTAAAAACAATAACAATAATAATAATAATAATAAATAAATAAATAATAATAATAGGAACATTGGTAATAAGCATAATAATGATGACAACAACAGCACCAACAATATTTGTTGTTGTCCATAGATCTTATTATAATATTATTTTCGTGTTGTTTGATTTTGCCTTTGTATAAACGACTGACATCATCTGACTGATAATGAGCATTTTGCGTTTTGATGCTTTATTTTTATTGTAGTTCCGTTTTATTCAAAAATATAATATATTCAGACAGGAATCTTCAATACGTTGATTCTTTTTGACCAATTTAAAGATTCACACGAGTATTTTAAATTAAATAGCATTTGGGGGGTTCTAATAGCCTAATGGCCTATACAAGATGATGTTATGTTGTTGAATTGGAAATAAAATCTGCAATTTGATTCAGTCAGGTTTACACAGACTGTATATACCAAAAGACAGATAGGCCTATAAAGCTAATTCTAAACTATTCAAGTCATGGTAAGAGTAATTTGAAATTTACTATAGCCGTAGTATATTAAGCCTGTATGTATGCTGATGCCATACATGGTCAATTATTAAATGTGCATCATTCTGACCTACAAATTTGCATCTTAGTATTCTGGCCTTTATACACTCAGGCACTGCTTGCACTTTGGCAGTGCCAGTCCCTAGCCTGGATAGACGAGGAGAGCGGTTTGACACGGTCTGAATCTGTAGCTATACGAGTATATATTGTATACATGCTAGTTAGCTATGTGTATACGTGTATGTGGCTCGTAGGTTTCTTTGTATGTTTGCAACTCTGCATACGTATTTTGAATGCTTCGCCAAAGAACTGTCTAAGTCAATACATAGTCTTATTGGACTCCAGCTGTCAATATTTGCTTAACGGAACTGAATTCTTAGCAGATATTTACCCGACACTCAGTGAGTCAATAAGAGCGTGTCCCTGCTTAATAAGAGGTTATTATTAGGGCCTTTTGCTAGATATTCGTGAGATAGCAGAGTACTTCTTCCAGCAGGGCTGCAGGGTAGCGCTCCAGCGCACATGCAGATCAGCGCCAGGGTTTGAAGAAAGCGGACAGAAATTGGGATATCCTAATCAAAATCTCGAAACTTTCAAAGCGCTATTCAAATTCAAACGCCGGGCACCAGCCTACTCACGAGCGCTGGACGAGTGCAAGTGTTTAATATGACGCTTTAAACATTCGCTGTTCAATCGCACACAAAGCAGTTAGCCCCCTTGGCGTGGATGATGGATGGATGGACTTTGCAGCCTCTAGCAGCTCCGTTGCCCTGCATCCGATGAGCGTCATTCCAGCGCGTGTTTCCATGGCAACATCGTCGACTCATTAACCTACGATCTCAATATTCTACAGCGTTCTTTACTGCAGCAGTAAAAACAACTGATAACGGTTTGATATACGATATGCTTCTGTATTCTATAAACACACTGCTACATCGACAGACCTTTATACCATCTATGTAGTACATGTAAGCATCCGCGATTTTTTACAATGCAATTGGTCAGTGGAACGGGTTGGATATATAACATGACATGGGCTTTTAAATGGTTCAGAAAAATTTCATCTGTATTGAAATGACTGCAATATTCAGAAATACATTCAGTAACCAATACTTGTTAAATGCCTGTTAATTATTTGCTCGGAGATTGTCCACTGAGACAGGACAGACAGTCATCCGTACTACACATGTTCACAACTCTTGCACTCTGAACTGGAACACGAAGGCACGACGACCCATTTGACCCGGTGCTTTCTGTGGTTTTCTTCTCTAATAATTACACATGTTATAACCATGCTACACTCCAAGGAAAGGTTCTCCTTGTGGGTGACAGTAGAGAGATAAGTCCATGGGTATATATATATATTGTATCTGGGCACATGGGCATGAACAAAATGTGCAAAATAAATGGGTCTTATCGTCAGTGAGTATGTGGGCGGTCGGAATCTGTGACATGGATTTTAAATGAATGCCTACAAGCGTGCACATGCATACAGGTGTCTTATACGAAGTTTCGATTCATATTTAAATAAACATCATTTTTGTCAGCTTTGAAACAACGAGTCATAGCAGGACATATACAGATACAAATACAGTCATAGGAAAGCTAACCCTGATCTAGCCAATCAATAGCTTTTTCCAGCCTCCCAACCATGCACATACATGTATCCTACTGTATGGTCCATACCAGCATCTTTTCTCCTTGCTCCTATACCCTGCCAGCGTCTCCATGGATATTAAATGGGATCGGTTCGGACTCTATACAAGTCCCGCGCGGGAATATGTGTCCCATATGGCAGGGCATACGAGACCGAAAACCACATGTCGTTCTTCGCACGATGAAGTCTGATTGCGACTGTGATTATGCTGGTTCCCTCAACTTCGCTTGTTCCAGTGGTCCTGTCATTTATTTGTTCTAATGTTCAACTGTTCCAAGGTCTGAGTAGTTTGATGGTGCATCATCGTCCATGATGTTTGTCCGCGATTCGGCGACAGTCATTGGAGTGGAACCAAACGGACGAGAGAAAGACCTATGCATGCATACGATGACTATGACGACGATGATGACTATGAGGAGGATGAAGGAGACGAGCGCCATCCAGAGGTAGGTCGCCCAGATGGCTCGGCTGCTCGACCAATAAAGGTCAGTCGAATCAGACGACTCATCGCTCATCGAAGCAGCTGTAAATACACACAACGAGCTTCTGAGTCAGCAAGTTAGCGATCGAGTTAGTGAGTAATAGGTAAATTTTGAAATGCGCCTTCACCATTCGTCGAACGCCCTTCAACCATAATTTTTGGTCTCAGAATATCGAGGTACACAAACGCGTGAATTTCTAAGGTGCTGCTTGAAAGTCAGCAAACGACACCAGCCAATTCACGAGCGCTTCGTCACGTAAGAAGGGTCGCCCAAGGATGAAAAGTGAAGAACACAATCTGTGTGAGTTTAAAAACCAGTGAGTGAGTTTCTTCGTACTGAGGAAATCAAATGACGAGACATAGTGGCGTCTTCTGACATACAAAAATATGGGAAACTGGTTTCGCAGGTCCTTATCAAAAGCTCCTCAGAACGTTCCTGCAAACTTGCTAAGGCATCTTGGTCTCAAGTATTACTCGTTCAATCCTCCACCAGTCAACACGCGGTCAGTGTTCTACGCATATAATGGCACCCGATTTCCTGCATTACATAAGTTTCTGTATATGCCTACTTCATTATATCATAATGTTATAATATAATATATTATATTATATTATAATTCATTATAATCATACCAAAAAAGACTGGAATTAGCAGCTCTACATGTATCACAATTTTACAGTTTCAGTTGAATTTCTAGGAAGGTAAGTATGATCAAGGTACTCGTCTCATCTTGCAACTCAACGTCTCAGTCTTATCACAACGTTTCTTCAGCATCCACATAGAACCTTCTAGGCAACCTGTCAACCTGACTCCCAAAAGAGACACAATACAAAGCAATCAAAGAACATAGTGCATACCTTGATTCCGTGGATCCGGTTGATTAAGAAAGACGGTGTAATTGAGTCCCATTGATCCAGTGGGACCACGTATTCCAGGAACACCCTGATCCCCTATTTCCGACGCTCCCTTGGCACCAGTTGCACCTATCCCTCCCATGAACCCTGGAGCGCCCATCAATCCGGTTGCACCTTGAATTCCGTAAACTCCTGTAGGTCCTATTGGACCAAGCTCCCCTGTTGACCCTGGCTGTCCCGGTGAACCCCGAGGACCCTGAAGGCCCGAATATCCAGTAGCTCCCTGAAAATAACACAACGCACGTGTTCTAGTGGAAGGTCAAATAAGATTGTAGACATTTGAAGCATTATTTTTAAAAGGCATAGATTCTAAGGCACTCCATGGCTTATTGGATACCTGCGTATAGCAGCTAAAAGTGTTCGTACTAGCAGAAACTATAGATAAATGCCTGAATGGCACGATACATTGCTGGCATAAGAGCAAAACATACAGCAGGAAGTGGTATTGGTACGACTAACTACCTTCCAAAAGTTGATTCGCTAGTAGCTTGGTAGCATTAGCAATTAGTTATTATTGTCGCCGGGCATAGATGACTACTTTAACAGGACTATCTTGAACTAGGACAGAGGACCACTAAAGCAGTAGCCAGAGGCGGCAGCATAAATTCAAGGTAGGCAGAGCAGTCACGGGTCTAGAAACTATCTTTAATACAGCATGTTTTCTGGACTAAGATGTAGCAATTGTTTTATAACACCATTGTAAAGTAATCGTCGTCCTGACCCAGGTCCTTAAAAGTGGCCAGGCTACTGGACATTTTTTCCTCTGCTCCATGTCGGTGGGCCTAGCAATATCTTCTAGTGTCCCGGTGCAAATAGCTAAAGAAGCTGTAGCAACTGGATCCGCAAGGGTTCATACCTGTGGCCCCGTTGCTCCCATTGCCCCTTGGGCGCCAGTGATCAGCGGAGCAGTTGTCGTAGCGAGGGTGGTCACGTCACGACTTCCGGGGATGATGGTCCCAAAAGGACAGTCAGCGACATCGCTCATTGAAGAGTTGAGCGACGAATCATCTGCCAGAAAGCATTAAACCAAAGACCCTTTATACACAGGACTTGAAAGTCCCTATGCAACGTAGTTTTTGGACGATGACCAAAAGCTATCGATTTTCACATCTCTTCGACATAAGTTTTTTCATTAACTTTAGTTATGAAGATATATTGAAGAATGACTGTGTTAGTTAAATAAAAAAAATGTCTTTGGGGCTTTAAACATCATATTTCAATTAGAAGCAAAAGTTAGATTGGGAGAACTCTACACGTACATGTATGTTTAAGAGTAAAACATATAGGCCTACACGGAAATATGACGAGTAACCATTCCTCTAATATAGATTCCTTGGTATCAGCCACAACGTATACAGTAGTTCATTCGGATTGACCCTGTGGGTAGGACATTGGTATACACGCTCTACAGAATGACACTCGGCCAATAAGCCATCTATCAATGTAATGCCAGGCAAGTTGGTGACAAGTTCAACTCTCCGTCCTTAAGAGGCGCTAGACGAATGCCAAACAAGGTGGACGGTTAATGAGTTGTCTCTCTGTTTCAGCCTATAGCCACGATTGCACTTTAGAAACTTTATATTTGTTTCCACTATTATTGAGCTACTGTGGAGATATGCTAAAAGATTACGCTGCTGTTACTCTTTCCTACATCCATTACGATAATTTAGTTAACGTGAATAAGATGTTGACGTCCTTGGCGACAATTTGAAGGCGAAGGATCGGATGTGTCATGGACGAGTTCTTGAAGAGATGCATGCCACTTCAGTTTTGAGTGGAAAACCGCTAGGGCGATAGATAGAGGAGCCTGAAACAGATGATTGATTGTGGGTGATTGGCAATGTTGAAGGAGGAATTGAAGATTTGTGAAATTCAGGAGGCAGATCGCCAGAGGCGTCGTGCAGTGTTGAATATGCTCGCTGGGAGAACGCGAGGATTCTTTCCACTTACTGGAAACGACGTAATAGGCTGTTGCTCGTATCGATAGAGGATATAGTTGATCGCAAGCCACAGTCCCGTCCGTTTGTGCTTGTTTACATAGAATCAGTTGACTCGTGGCGTTAAAGTTGGACTGAACTGATAGAGTATCTGTAGTTGCGATGAGACCCAAGCGATCACCAGGTCGAACGACGACGCAACGACGGTTCAGGAGACTCTCGATGTAGATCTACAAACCAATCATATCAACAATGTTGATGAAGGATATAGGACTAGTACAATCACAAATGCACTTGTCCCATCCCAAAAGATTCTTCACTAGACGCTGGTGATAAACATTGTTCTAAAATTATATAAATTATACAATACTAGAGAAAACTATTAGAGGTTGACAATAATTTTTATTGTGCAATCAAAGATTTGTTTACACGAATAACAATGTGGCATAATGTCTCAAAATTTAATATCGGATTCTAGACACCCAAACTGATCCAGTTAAAAAATGCTCAACTTTCGTGGAATTGACTTGACACAATCCCAGTAGACATCTGATATCTCACGCTCGCATACATTGCAAGGTACTAAGAAATTTCGGAGTGTATACATTTATATTTACTCGTCTTATAAGCAAATAATGATCCCATGAGTGGATGAATAATGGTGTGCCAAAATGAAGAATTTTTTTACTTGACCGTATTTGCGGCATCGATAACAGCTTTCATTGCATATGCATATGAGCTTTTGTTTTAGTGGAAAATTATGGCTGTGCTTGAAAAGTTAGGCGAGTGAACGATTTTTCTACACGAAGGATTCGAATCGATTGGAAAATGCATACAGTGTCAGTTATTCAATGACAGTTGAATATATATATTATATATATATTATATATTTATATATTATATATCTATATTATATATATATATTATATATTCATATATATATCTACGTACATCTTCGCGTCCTTTCTGGACAGATGGGATGATAGTGAATTCCTGTCCTATATGGTAAATCTTTCCTGGGGCGTCGACATGGTAGAGCTGGAGTGTGAAGGGACTCGTGTTGGCAACGAGGACAGAGAAGGCGAAGATCACGCCTAGACTCTGAGCTGCGTTGTCCATCAGCAGAATGTTGCCTTTGACCTTGTCTGGATTTGTACCATCACCCCCTGTCAATGTCGACAGATCATAGCCGACCGTAGAAATCGATTGAGATCCTGAAATTTAGCAAACATAGGATGATACATCGAGTTGGCACAGACAAATGAGTTACAAATTAGTAAATACTGCAAGAAGATCATAATTGCGAGCTCGACTGATTGACCGTAGCAGCATCCACAGAGCGACGCCACGGTGTTCTCTCCTGGGTCCTGAGGGATAAACTAAAGTTCACTTTTGAAAGATCATCATTCTTCACGACTTAGCCGTCTTAGATGGACCACGTGATTTATCCAATCTCAAGCTCTCCCTTGGTGATCGGCAACAGTAGGCTACTGTCTCTGATTACTCGAAATATTTGTATCATGATCTATGCTGCATTACTGAATAAGATACTGATTGATTGAATCGGGGACTTAGATCTAATCGCGGCGGTTCAACGGATTCTTCGATGGTCATCATCTTCACGAGAGCCCGTAACATTCCGGAAGAGAAGCTTTCAGTGTTGGCAGTGTTTTGATAGCGTTTTCGGAGAGTACGGAGACCTGTGTCATCGCTGTTTCAAATGATCGCGATTTTGTTCACGTGGTCCGATTGGGCAATTCGGAGGATCCTACTGGAACACCACATGTCGAAAGTAACTGCAGGCCTCTTGCTTAGGATAACCTTTGTGACGAACCACGTGCAGCAACTGGCAGCACAATCACCACTTGAAGGCCTGTTGAAAAATTATAGCCCAATTTGCTTGAACATGAACACTGTTAGATAGATTAGAGAGAGAGAGAGACGTGTTAAAATGAAAGATTTATCTGGAACCACTTGCCAGTTGCTGTAGCGCCCATCAGCAGTAAAACAGGAACTAGCGAATAGAAGAGACTGATACCGGATCTGGAACGACTGCTCTCCATCTGTTGAGCAACAAAGCATAATGGTAATAGGTAATCAACCATGCCTCGCATATGTAATGTAATGCAATGTACTCGAACATTTATATAGCGCCCCTTCGAGATACCTACTCAGATGCTTGCCGATACGATGTTAAAAATCATTAGGCCTACTAACGAACATGTTGCAACAATTAGCAAACAGTGAAATGTGAGCTCCTTATTGAGAAACAACTCAAACGTTAGGTCTACAGCAATATGACTTTATTGCTTAAGGCTGTTGAAACATAGGCCTAATAATGTCAAATATACAAACTGCCAAAGTGCTTTAACTGTCATTAATGAAACTAGATTTACTATTCAAGATCACGACGAGTTTGGAAGCACAAAGAAAAGGCTCATCAATTAACATCCTAAAACATTCCAGATGAAGTCGAGTGAACCATCAGCCAATAAAACAATATGGTATATTCTGCAGGAAGTCGAGTGAACTATTAGCCAATAAAACAATATGGTATATTCTGCAGGAAGTCGAGTGAACTAGTAGCCTAGTCAATAGAGCATCGTTTCAAAACAATTTGCAAGGATGAAAATTTTTTCCTTGCAAATTGTTAAATAACCATCAAACGTGTTCTACGTGCTCTGTGATGCAAACGTGCTCTGTGATGATAACAAGTACATGAACAACCCAATTTGAAACGCATATTTGTCTGCTATCGGGGTATATATAGGCTATTTTTTGCATCATGAAATCTTATGCTATTACAGTCTTCACAGCTTTTGTGCGTTGCCTCTGGCCTGCCTTGTAACGATGCAATTGACCTGGTCATGCACATAACAGAAGTTGCATGTAGCCCTACTGTGCAAATTTGGATAGATGTATTAATTAACATTATGATGCCTTCAGTAACCATGCATGCATTCATTTATTTTATTAAGCTAAATCTTATTTTCCAGCCATTTAGGCACTTATGTAATAGGCTCTATTCGATCCGATATCGTCAAAGTCTTACACATGCGCCAAATCATTTAGCGATTTTCCAACTAAATCCAGTTGTTAAGCAAGGTACATGAATGGTGTGACCATACTATCCTTGGCATGCAACTGGAATGTTCATGACACTGTTTGCACACTCCGGAATGTCACATCACCGGCTAACATAGTGCAGCTGAGAAAGACCACAGGACAACCAGAGTCGTTTCCTATCTACGGGCGAATTGTCTAGGCATCCGGAATGCTATAATAGATGACCATGCAGTTAAGCAATGTTGATTTTGAACACAGAGAACAATGCACAGTGAGCAAGTAGTCGATATGTTCTTAACCCAATTACATGTATGTACATATCCGAAGTTGTCATCAATTGAAATATAATACATTAAAAAGGGAATATCCACTGTGACCTGCTTTTATGCACATGAAGGAATTATGCACTTATCCGTTATATAAATGCACTTAAGTAGCGTCGACTATGACTACATACAAATGCTTTTATTTGTGCAGATATGATAATTATTGATGACAAGATGTGGCAAGACCCATAATTTTGCCACGTGTTAGTTGCTGTTGAACGACCCGCTGTCAAACTAAGACGATTAATCGACTTTAGAACATCTTCCTTTCTCTAGCCTTAGGACTGGCACTACCACGGCTAGGATCATTACGCACAACAGCCCCCAAATTTTTGTACCGCTTAACTAACTCGCAGCCACACATGTTTACATAGATAAATATATGGCACTTTGAAAGGTCTGAGAAATAGCTAATCTTGTCAGTTGCAAGGAAATACCTTACCACGTTAATCGACGAGGTTTTCTTTTTAAAAATCCACTCTGGGTAACTGCCAATACTGATGTTGCAGAATAGTGATTTCATTTCGTGTTGCCAAAGGCGAGGCTTGTACGTGATCTGAAGCCAATTGCAACAAAGGCCATAACTGAACGTAACCCATTAAACAAGAATGACTCAGTTCTAAGGCTACCAATAATCTCGGATCCTAAAGCGTGTGGGCATTTCCGTCACGCTGGTTCATTTCAAATTCTTCTTCTTTATACCCAACCGCTTATGTATATTACAAGCAGAGACCCAATCTCTCTGACTAACTCTCTCTCCCTCTCGACGCTTGCTTTGCATAAATGGTGGCGGAAACTCAGACTTGCATGCTTGTGGCGTATCTATATTGCACGCGGCTTTCATCGTGTTCTCCTTGACCGGTCAAGCAAAACCATCACAAAACATAACGTGTCACGCTCGGTTCCCCACGCAACACTCACATGTCGTCAAAGGATCAGGATGTGTCGTGACGAACAACAGTTGCTGATGGAAGTTTTGGTCTTTATGGCGGCAGCAAGTTTAATATGTATTTAATAATATGTATTAATAATATGTACTAATAATATGCATTAATAATATGTATTAATAATATGTATTAATAATATGCATTAATAATATGTATTAATAATATGTATTAATAATATGTATTAATAATATGTATTAATAATATGTATTAATAATATGTATTAATAATATGTATTAATAATGCATACACACAAACAGTCCTCGGTCGGCTTCAGCGCAACTAACCTGCATCCATATTTATGTATAATATATCCCGGAATGAAGGTAATATTATTACCCTCATTCCGGGATATGTCCTTCATTCTTGAACATGTTCCATGAAATCAAGCTTCATCTTCTTGTTTCTGTTTTTCTGTTTTGACAACAGTTGAAGAGCTAGGCTTCTATTCGGTTGTAGCTTTGCACAATCAAGAAGTTCCTCTTCCAACTAATCTTATTCTAGAGACCTAGACCTTCAAGCTATGGACCTGAACCACACCTACCTTAACAGCTACTCTGTCGCCTATGACAATCTGGCAGAGGTACATGTAGTACATTACTGATTGCTCTACAGACAACCTCTCTTACTTGAAGCAACGCTCGTGGACATCGTGACCTAGTGACCTATACACATGGCTTTAAAAAAGTTTGGAGCTTGCGATTAGCCAACCATTACCCTTGATGAGTTTTCTTGAAAAGGTGCTGTAAGAATGAACACATGCAATTGAACTTACAACTTACGCATAGGATATGTATTGTGTATTTGTATATGAAAAACATGCATACAAACCAACCCTAGTGCTCTCTATTGAATAAACAGAAACGGTTGAGTCATGAATAATATGTAGCATGAGTAACTCACCATTGAGCTCACTTGTTCAAGGGTCTACATGCCCATGCATAGGTTTAGACCTAAAGGCCTATATCTGAAAGCGAAGGCTCCACTTCTCTGTCTTGTCGGGCTATTTGTCGACTTGATCTTAAAAGAGTTGGTCTGCGTTATGTATAATAGTCTATCACAGACATTCAGCATAATAAATAATTATCCAGTGTGCAAGCCAGTAGTGTAGGTTGAATAGACAACTTCACCTAATCGGATTATTTTTGGTGTGAATATATTCTGAGAAAGTTACTTCATGGCATTTCCAGGATGCGGTCTTTTTGTGATCTAGTTTGCAAGGCACTAGGGAAGTCTGATGTAATTTCTTTCGGATATTTTTGTGGGATACCGGTATGTTATGCTGTGATATGCGCAGAAGACACTATACTGTCTGAACACGTTTATGTACTTTGCACGACCATTGACTACGCAGCCACATGCGCAAGCCTGAATGTGATAATAGTAAAACACGCAAGCATTCTAAATATTTGGCGTGCGTCTATCTGCCAAAAATGTGAAGTCGCTAAATACAGATTTAAATGCTGTATAGGCACACTAATTCAGTTGAATTCCAGCTTAAAAATAAGACTTTGTAACTTAAATTTAAAAATCTTGCATAGGTGTCTTTTTAACATAATTGGATAGTCGATCGAATAATAAGCTTTTCATAAAATTTTGAAAAGTAAGGTAGGATGGAGATCAGTCGGTACCAGTAATTAGCTATGTTGTCTTTTTCTCCTGTTTGTAGATTGGTACAACCTTGGTTATTGTACACATATGGAACTATTCCATTAATGAGGGAGCAGTTTAATAAAACAGCTAAAGGAGAGGCCGTGGGAGTAAGCATGTTAAGGTCGCTTGCAATCAGGGTAGGCCTATTTGACTTATTATAGAATGCCCTCATTATTTCTTAGTATAGTCATAGATTGTCTTTGAGTGCGATTCATTGCGATTCTGAAAATATCATGGATTAGTTTTTAGTGGATGTTCATGCAAGATGGTTTCTGTAATTCCTTATGTTTGGATTATTAGTTGCTGAGCTGCAAATGGTGAATCTACGCTCTCAAGTACCCGGGTGCTTGGATCTGTAAATCCTTTGTCAGTTTTATTTTGAACCAGATGGTTGCCATCACCAAAATAGCCTCTCAGTTTAGTTGATCTAATAAATTTATGCTGTGCTTTTTCCACCTGTGTAATGTACATTCTATTGATCTTGGGTATAAAAGAAAACCTCTCGAGATCGGTTTCTTACGAACCGTATTAAGAGCATGGTTAGACAGATTCAGTGTAGTTTGATTGCGCAAATGCGGTTTTTCTCATAGCCCTTTATTTAAGGATAGATTGAGCGTTTGGCTTACAGCATCTAATCCTAGAATTTGAATTTGTTTGTACAATAAGATTTGATGTTCCTTATCTTGAGTTAACCAACTTAGTTTTTGTGTTGATTTTTTTTATTTATTTAATGACACCGTTCCATATCGAAGATGATTTGGTGTCGCTCTCCTCCTTTCTCCAGGCTTTGGACTAGCACTGTCAAAGTCCAAACAGCGAAGGAGTTTTGTATGATGAATTATATTTTAAAGGATGCAAGCCTGTCTCCCTAATGTAGTGTACCTGGTTCGGTTTTGCTGAGCCAACGTGGCCGTTGTATCCACTGCAGTTCCTGCCTCAGCTGCCGTCGCATGTAGGTAGTATGAATCAACCGTGTATGTCATGATGACGTCCCATACGAGGCTTCGTCCCTTCTCGATGGCATAATCATTATTATTATTTTTTATGCCCCGAGGTATACATGATCCCTCAAGGACTAGAATATTACTCAGAATAAGAAAATGTAGTCTGGAATGGCCCCACTCGTCGGTCTCACAAGAGGCGAAAGAGCCTTTGAACGCTATTGCGTTAAACCGCTGTATCAAATTATTATTATAATTATTACTATTATTACTACTTCTACAGCTACTACTCCTCCACCTCCTACTACCACTACTACCACATCCCCTCCACTGCTAGAGGCCTACTACTCCTACTACTGCTATCATTATTATTATTATTATTATTATTATTATTATTATTATTATTATCTTTTCTATTACTTTTATTATTATGTTTATGTATTGTATATGTATTGTATATGTATGCATGTATGCACGTATACGTGTGTATGTGTGTCTTTATTTATTATTCTCAATTATATAATTTATATTATTATTATTATATAAATAAACATAAACAAGCCCACTTTGACAGACCGCTGTTAAACGCGGTTCTGTCTGCACTAGAAGAAAAGCTACAGGATCCCTACGACCAGGCGAGACTAAGGGCCTTGCAGTCACCACACGCCTCGGACTGGCTATACGCTCTCCCGCTCGTTTCTCGCGTTCTCAGACTGGAGGACGATACCGTGAGGGTGGCGGTCGGCCTACGTTTAGGGGTGGCCATCTGTGAGCCGCACACCTGCGCATGCGGCGCCTTCGTCTCTGCCAGAGGCGCACATGGCCTGTCCTGTTCATTGGGTTTTGGCCGTCAAGCAAGACACTGTAATATCAACGACCTAATCCATCGCAGCCTCAACAGAGCCGGTATTCCAGCAGTCAAGGAACCGTCAGGTCTTTCCAGATTAGATGGAAAGAGACCGGACGGGCAGACCCTGATACCGTGGAGTGGGGGGCGGACCTTACTTTGGGACGCGACGGTGGTAGACACAGTGGCCGCTTCCTATATCCCCGAAACAGCTTCCACAGCTGGAGGAGCGGCGGAGATAGCAGCCACAAGGAAACACACAAAATATTCTGAGCTAGAGAAGAAATACACTTTTGTTCCAATCGCTATAGAAACCTTCGGTCCCCTCAATAGTGAGGGCCTCGTCTTTCTGTCTGAGACTGGACGCCGACTTTCGACAACTACCGGTGACACCCGAAAGACAAACTTCCTTTTTCAGAACTTGTCGGCATTGATCTAACGTTTCAATGCGGTGGCTTTTCAGGGCACCATGTCAAGATTACAGTCCACTGACAAGCGGCGACCCAGATAGCATGATGACAGATCCGTTGGCAATGCCAATGATGAATAATAATAATAATAATAATAATAATAAATATAATATATATATATAATAATAATTATGTTTATTAATATTACTATTATTATTATTATTATCTTTATCCTCATCATTACCTTCATTATTATTATTGTTATTAATATTAGTTTTATCAACATCATCATCATAACTGTTGTTGTTGTCGTCGTTGTCGTCCAATCCTTATACGATATTGCACATCAACTGACATATCCATGCCCCCGATGATTGAGTCACGGATAAGACTATTGAGTTAAAACATTAAAGTTCAAGGTTAAATTTATATTGTAATATAGCTAATATAACTATGATGCTGAAAAATCCAGTAATCACACCAACAAAAGTTAGGAAAGTGGGAGCGAATGCCATAATTGTCCCTAGATGTCGAATTTCAAGTCCAATTTGATCACAACTGGAATATTTCAAACCAGTAACTGAACCGTATGGAAAGTGTTGCATTTCCGTTGTCGCCATTATGTCGTCATATCCGACCCATGATGCTGACTCACTCCCGGTTTGTGCGGTGCCACAAAATCATCATCATCGAATAGATTAGTTCAATGATTTCTGCTGCAGTCGGCACAGAGATGCCAAGCCAGAGATTGAAGGACCCTCCTAAATTGGAAGCCATTGTTTCCCAGGTGATCGCAGGTACGTCGGTCACGACATGAACATTCTTCTCGCCGAACCTGACGGTGATCTGCAAAAGGTTCTCTTGGATCAGCCTCACTCCTCGAAGTCGTTCCAGAATCTCGTCGGGACTCAGATTTCCTGAAGCCTTTGCTTGAAAAATTTCCTCGTAGACTGAGAACTCGGATCGGTTTCGAAGGAACTGTTCGTAGAAGCTCAGCTGTTTGATCAGCTGCGGCCAGTTGGATAATGTCGACGCCGTCATTTCATATGTAGTCTCAAAGCAAGGGGGTCGACAGTCACATCTATCTTCATCGGCAACGAAGGTCCACATGCAGGTGACCTGATCAAGTCTTCGGTTTACTGCGTCGGAGACGATGTCTGTGCTTGATTTCAGCAAGTCAGTGACATTGTTGCAGAACGTGTGATTTCCCAGAAGAAGTTCTTCCGCGGTGAACGGTGTGTGAGGATCTATGCAGCTGCATTTCTCAATAACCTGACGCTGACGACACAGGGCTAGACAAGAATCGACGTTGTAGATGGGTGTTTCGGGTTTTTCCGGATCGAGATTCTGATCATCGGTACAATTTCCGTAAGGATACGGCAGACGAGTTGAATCTCTCTGCTCCAGAAAGATGGTCGTCTCTGTTCCAGGCGAAACGGCGATTGCCGTCAATGGATTTGGAATCGTACCCCTGCTGTGAACCATGACGTTAACGCCTGTAGTACGAGAGAAACGGATCCACGGGCTGAAGCTATCGAAGACGTCCGTCTTGAGAGCGTTGATGAAAAGGACGAGGCTGATCGCTGCTGGTGGTGACTCAACACCTCTACGAATGGTCTGGCACCACTGCAGGGGGGCCACAAGCTGAAACTCATCGTTACAATTCCTAGGCCCATAGAAGTCCCATCTATACGACAAACACTGAAGTAACATATTCTCTGTCGAGTTTGGTGGTCCAGACACCAATGCCGTATAACTGTTGAAGGAAGAAATTGACTGCAAATACCCCCAAAGAAGGTCAGTAAAAGGCGCATAGTCTTTCGTGACGTGTTGTTTTAAGGTTTCAAGGTCTCGCAGATATGCTGTAAACTTTTTTAACTCATTCAGGTCGGACAGCTGAAAGAGGCTGCAGACTGTAACATCGGGAAATTGCGGTTCTCTGAATTCGACGCCAGAGTTCCTAATGACGCTGTATTTCGAGTAACTTATGGCCACCGCTGAGATCTGATAAAGAAGAACGCCAGAACAGGCGACGAGAGCCAGAATCCAGAACACTCGAACAATTCTCCGCTCAGCTCTGACTGTTCTACCGACGCCTTTAAGCGTTGTCGTTTCTGCAAATCGTCGAAGCTCCTGTTGAATTTCAGGTTCCATGACCAACCAACTGCAATCCACTTTTTTCGTATGAGTTTGTCTCTTTCTAACCGCTTATTGCTTGCAAAATTTCTCTGCACAAATTTATCCTGCTCATTTGCCTCCGTGTTTAGATACCTGTGATCCACTATGCAGACCTAATGGAAGCCTATGGAAAAATGATTCACGAAGCTGAAATGTTTGTTCCAGATGTGCGTCCAGTTCAGTTGTCAACTCTGTTTAAATGTTGTTTTTAAAACTCCAATTCAGGGCCTAACCAAAATCGTCCTTCTTAAATTAATTATGCAACCTGTTACGACAAACTAAATTTCATTTTTTTCTACGTATAATTAGCGTTCATGGATCTGGTTGTTGTTCTTTTTTTTACAAAACTGCGTTATTACATAAATCACTAGAGCGTCGCCCAACTGCGTTCGGTTACAAATGGATGCCAAAGCTTACAGGAAATACCGAAAACTGTTATGAAAAAGCCAGACCAACTTACTTCATAAAAAATATATCACTCTATTTCTGTAACTGTATATTGTTCCACAGCAATTGCCTTTTTAAAAATCATTATCCCAGTTGTAATCGAACTTTCCACAGTATTTCTGTTCAAGTGATAGAGTTAGAGAACTAATTTGATGTCCAAAGTGACAACTGGATTACTACGCGCTCAAGCTTACACATCCATCGAGTTCTCTTAATTACTTGTTTTACACACGTAATACCATTTATATAGACCTATGCTTTGTTTATATATATATATATAACGTATATAAGTAACCCACTGCAACAATCGCTCGTTGCCATAACGCTCTGGTAAATTAATAGCCAGATTCCACATTGAAATCAATGAAACTGACCTGAAAGCTTAATATTTGAAATCGTGATGGTCACAAAGAGCAGAAATCATGAATTGTGGTATAATGGACGACCGTTACGGCATATAACATCAGTGATGCTTTTAAAGTCAACCCAAAACATTGATCATTTAATGGAATGGCTAATAGCGCAAAAACTCTTGGTTTTCCGTGTATACAAGAACTTCTCATTCCTTTCAGCGCGGAAGCGTAGAGAAATTTAATGGTCATTAAATCCATTTCAACGCCTTTTAACCATGTTGCCCAGTCCTATAGGTGGGACACGTGATTTACTTTACTTTTCAGGGCTTTGTTCAGTGCGATACACGGGGCCATCTATTGATCGTCGTCCTCTGGGACCCAAGCAACATGCTCGATAAGATTTAATCGCGGTTTCGGGATGTGGCATATATTCTGGTGCTGATGTCGTGCCTCTCTTGATTGCTATATTGCTGACATGGTCCATCCAACAGATTCATACTGACAGTAGCGTCGCTAGGATTAAAGATCGGGAAGGTAGACTGGATATGATGAGAGAAGGAGACGGACAGCTGTATCGGTGTCCGCTTGTTAATCTGAAGGTTCGATAATCCAAAGGTTCGATAGTTCTAAGATTCTATACTGCGACATTAATTTATCTAGAGGCTGGACTAATTAATGAAAAGAATATGTAAAAATGGGATTTGGATTGATATGAAAAGAATTGCCTAAATGGACGCTGGATGAATGAAACGAATGTTGCAATCCGGCTTCTAGCCAAACAAAATTCTTTTAATCAATCCAGCTACCATTGTAACCGCAATCTTATCACCTATCGACCGGCACCATGCAGACTTCGGACTATCGAACCTTCGGCCTATGAAACCTTCGAACTATAGACGCAGAACCACTGTATCTCGTCCACAACCCCAAGATTATTTTTAAATAACAATGTGAAAATAATCATTTGTTGGTGATGATACCGTTATAATCATGCAAAGTGGGTATTATTCAATGTGAAAGTCACCGGCTAGATCGCAAGTGCTGTAAGCCAGCGTTTCCCAAACAGTGTTCTGTGGAACCCTAGGGTTCCGTGAAGTGAAGTGAAGACAAGGGATCCGCAACTAAATGTAATATTAAGCGAGAAACTCCTTCAAGCGCAAAGGCGCGGAATGATTATAGCAGGCTGTCAGCAGGTTATTCTTCAATGGAACAAAATGTAATTAAAAATCCCAAGTTAGGCACGCCCCTCTGCGCCTCAATGGTAGCGACGCCACTGCCTACTGAAGTGGAAGGTGTCAAGTTGTCAGCACTACACTTGGAGGGTGTGTGGCTGCTGATGCATCTTCTTACCAGCACTATGCAGTAGTCGTCGAAGTCACCTACCTGCAGACGAATAAAACAAATGCGTGCTGCTCATAGAGGTGCAGTTTGGTGGGTGATCTACTCAGTCTGAGAGACCAAATGATTGTTATCCAAAATAACCATGCATGTAAGATCTGGCAACAGGGATCTGGCTCACAATCGGTTCGCTGGATTCAATGGGTCCTACTTGGTGGCCTAAGTAGGCCTACGGATATGAAGAATCAATCTGATCTCGTAGCTTATGACTTGTGGCCACCGACAGTAATAGTCTATGCAAGTATGCATGCATAGAGTTAGTGGAAAATTAGATCTTGGCCATGTTTCACGTGATCTTTAAAGTCCTCATAATCTCTGCTCATAACCTCTATCGTCAGGTTTGGCCCTCCCTATGTAATAATTATGTGCCAGTATTCAAAGACAAAATCACACGCATGGTCTAAGTTTGTGGAAAAAAACATTCTCAATAGGGGCACACACAGTGTCATTATTATGGATTGTGAGTTCTCTGAAGTCGTCAATCTTTTTGAATAAACAATCTGAACTATCTTAGATCTATCACCTTATAATCTTATAATATAAAACCCCTCTGGTTCAATTGTTACTATTAACCAAATTAAGGTAGGTCTACAGTATGTCTGTCGCTATGAAGTAGACCTTGCATATTTTTTTACTAAAGCTACGCTAGGTTGGCTAGGTCAGTTAGGTGCAGTCTTATGAACATTAGCACAGTTGTCTGAAGTCGCAGGCGCAAAATACACAATCCAAATTAAGTAGACCCTGCATATTTTTTTTACTAAAGCTACGCAATCCCAATGAAATATATTTGCTGTAAATAATTGTCCATAAAATAGCTGGTATCAGTCGTTTGACAGCGAGCGATGTTCTCTAAATAGAACTCAAATACACGGGTATAAAAGAAATCGTCTGAAGCGGCCGATCAAATTAAAAATTTTTTCCTTGCATGCAGCATTTAATGTCGATGCCTCACTACTTTTGCGCGATTTAGTGGCTCTGATGGGTACCCATGCCTTAGCGTTTTCAACTCACGCGTACCGTGTCCCCACTTTTCATACCCGTAAGAGACAATTCCCAACATTATTTTCTCCTAGAAAGGTCTTCATATGAACTCTGAAGAGGTGAAACAGATATTGAGCCTCGTCATAGCGATCTTCATTGTGATCATCATCATCGTCATCGTTGTCATCATCAGCATATTATCATCGTCATCATCATCGTCATCATGGTCATGATGACCTACGTGTATAATCTAATTTCGGACTCCTGAAAAGCCAATTTTTGCAACCACTGGACACAATTGACTGGTTCCAGATCACTCAGGCCTGCACAGACATAAACACTAACAGGACCAATGATTTGTTTCTCTCAAAAGACAAAGATCCTTATGAAGAATCTTTTCCGATTGTCACCAAGAATTGTTCCAATAAATCAACCCCGAAAAAGCTATGGATGACCCAAGACCTAATTAAATCGAGAAATAAAAAGTCGCTGCTGCATCGATAATGCTTAAAAGATCCAAATGAGGCAAACAGACAGAAATTCATCCAGTAGAGGAATAAGTTTAAGAAAGTTAAAGCTCAAGCTGAAATAAATTATTACGCTTCGGAATTTTATAGGCACAAAAGCAACCTAAAAACCTGGGGCCTATTATGAAGCATACTGGATAGAAGTGGAAATGCTGAAACTGCAGTTAAAGCATTGACTAAAAACGGCAACCCAAAAACTGACTCATATGATATAGCAAATAAATTTAACAGCTTCTTTACAGATATTGCGCAGACCCTTATTGACAAAATACCTAGCACACATACTGTAACTCCTTTCTTTCTTATTTTCCACAACCCCTCTCTCACTCTATTGGTCTAATTCCATCGACGACAACTGAAGTCATGAGCCTCGTTCATACCATTCGACCCACTCATAGCAAAGGAGTTGACGGAATCGATCCTACCATAGCCCTTTGAACATTGCCTAATATTGCCGTACCATTGTCAGAGGTTGTCAACTGCTGTTTTGCTACATGGGTATTTCCAGCTGCTCTCAAAATCAAAAAATTCATTCCTATATACAAAAAAGGACTTAAGGAAGAAGTAACTAACTATCGACCAGTTTCCGTCCTCTCCTTTTTCTCAAAAGTTTTTGAAAAATAAATGCATATTCGCTTAGATAGCTTTATAACAAAAGAAGAAATGTTATTTCCATCTTAACGTGGATTCTAACAGAACCATTCCACATATATGCCTTTGTTAACCATACAGGATAAAATTTCTGAGGCAATTGGAAATAACAAGTATTCTCTTGTAATAGTCATATATGTGGCTAAAGCATTTGATTGGGTGAATCACAACATTTTAATTCGAAAATTCAGTACCTATGGAATTAGAGGCGTACAGCTAAATTGGTTTGCAAGCTATCCTGAAAATCGATCTCAAATTGTATCCGTTAATGATTGTCATTCGGGATGACGACCCATTTAACATGGGGTACCTCAAGGTTCCAATTTTGGCCTCTCCTGCTTTTAATCTAGATCAATGATTTTCCCAATGTATCACCTTTTATGTACTTTGCATTATTCGCTGATGATTTCAATACGTTTCATTCTCATAAATCAGTTGATACTTCATTTCAAATTGTTAATTCTGAACTCCTCAAAGTAGCTGATTGGTTTCGGTCAAACAAACTTATCCTCAATCTAGATAAAACAAATTACATCCTGCTTAGATCTCGTAGAAAAAATGTCCCCCAGAAGATTTTATCTTAATAATTGAAAGGACCCCCCTCCATCACCCAAGTAGTCTCTACCAATGATCAGCACCTGAATCGGAATTACGCTCATCCAAATTGATTCCCCTCTCAATCCGGACTACACTTTATTATTATCTTATCCATCCATACTTGACTTATTGCAATCTAACTTGTACCTCCACCTATGTAGTTCTAATCTTACGAAACTCACCACCCTTCAAAACAGGCTGTCAGATATATTGTAAACATTCCTTATAGAGCACACACACTTCTCAGTATTTTCAAAAAATGGGCTGTTGAGTGTTGATGAAATCAGGCAAATGCAAATAAGAGAGTTTATGTATCATTGTAATTATGGCTTATTACCCCATGTTTTTAATAACTTCTTTTGCTTCACCCCTAATCGCCACTCCTATCAAACAAGAAACTGGACATCATATTACCCTCCTCACACACACACACACACACACACTCGATTATTTTCAATTCAATGTACTGGATCACATTTATGGAATCTTCTTCCAACATATATTCAAAACCAGCCAAATATTAGATTATTTAACAATAAATTTCGCCTCTATTTGCTTGAAGACACCTCTAAGCATTAAATGTTAGTGTCTATTCAGTGGATGCAATATGAGTCCTTAGTTAAGGCACAAGCTACGATTAATTTATACCTATTGTTCACTTACCTGATATGTTAATGTTATTAATATTGATACTCATTGCGAGATTATAAATGTTACATAGGGGCCTCTGGTTAGCTTTAGATTCTCCTGTGTAAGTAAAATATTCATTTATGAAAACTTGTTGCTTGTCATTTTCTCATATTTTTTGGTTACCACAAAAATTGAATTGAATGAAACTGAAAATAATAATATCATTATCTTCGTCATCATCATCGTCGTCGTCGTCGTTGTCTTGCCGCTGTTGTTGTCACAATGATGTTGTAGCCTATCATTCGAGCTACCAGCTTACATGGGACCTATACGTTATTCTTCAATGCCGCCTCTATGTGCACTATGACAGCTCTATCAATACAGTTTCTGCATACACTGATTTTTTTTATAAATATAGAGCATTAAAATGCACTAAGGTTGAAACGCGTGGTTCAGGGATATATAGCAGGTCAACTGCTCTGACATCTGTTCGTGCATTTGATCATATTTATCTCACAACCATCACATTAAACTAAAAATCAAAAGGTAACTCACACTTGTCATTTTAAAACATTATAAAGAATAATGATTAATGACACGTTTCAAACAGTGTTTCATTTTGTGCATCGTTGATGATCACTTACGAAAGGTCCGTTGAATATTCGAGATAATCATTCATGCCTAGATGACTAATTTACGATAAGACTAATCAGTTAATTCAAGAATAGCACATCAAAGTTCAAATTTAAGCTGTTACTCTGATCGTACTACGATTATAACCTACAAAACCAAGTCATCAGTCCAACAAAATTATTACATATAGGGAATGAATGTTAGTAATGAAACTTGAGTATGTGCCTTCCATTTAATCACAACTAAAATGTTTCAAACTAGTAACTGAACCGCCTGGATAGTGCTGCATCTTGGGCTTGAAGTGGAAAAATAAGTGCCGGTATCGTCACAAGAACTATTCCCCTCTCCTGTCATGCATGGTTCTTGGTCTGTGGAAGTGCCGGTATGCTTGCAATCGACCAGGAGAGATGCCAGTATGGCATACTGCTTCATACTGACCCACTTAAAACACTGGTTGTACTTCAAATAAAAGAGCCTATGTCGCCTTCATGAGATGAGTTCCGACCAATGGATTTGTCTGACCTCGATTCCGTTTTCTTGCGCTGCCACCAAATCATCATCAGCAGGTATAAATCGCGCTATCTGGGACAATTGACCATAACATAGCTCAAAATCAGCCACCTAATGGGTTGCCAAAACGTATTTTTAACCTATAACCAGGTTAAAAATAACCAATTCATACACAAACCTAAATTCATTGGTCAAACATCAACCAACAGAATAAGAAAAAACGCCAGGAAATTTCCAATAGTTTCGATGATGAGCCACAATTCATTGACAAAGCCCCTGGTCAAAACGTCCGCCAATAGGTCAAAAGTCACGGGAATTTCCAATATTTTTCGATGATGAGTCATTGTTCAACAAACAAACACAAATTCTCTCATACATAAAATGGATGAAAATATTTTCTCACTTCGACTTAAAGGAATGCCACTCCAATATAAAATGGAATACTCGAAGCAGACTGTGATCGAACTAAGAAAAATTGCGAAACAGAAAGGTATGGTTGGTTATACGAGACTGCGTAAAGCGGATTTGATTGCTAAAATTGAAGCTAATGTGTCTCAAACACTCATCCCCTCACATTTTGCGCCAATCTCATCCAATGCTAGTTTGCTGGACGCACCCGATCCCGATATTGGAATCCCAACAATCGCTCCCGTACCGGTCTCAGCGATATGAAAAGTCCTTGCTAATACAAAGTCCGGGATTAATACGTTCGAAAAGTGGATTGAAGGGTACATACCTGAAGAACCAAAGAGAAAGGTGAATGAGAAGATAGAAGCACTGAAAGCCAAAGTGAATTCTATATTCAGTAAAATTCTTATGAAAAAAGCGAAATAAAAGAGACGGCCGCAGCTCTCAAGGGCTTCACAGAACAATACAGGGTTGAAGGCGCAAACGGAATTGACGCCACATCTTTTCACAAAGCAGCTCAACCACAACTGGAAGACCTTTTGTTCTAGAAATCGACAGACTAAGGTCAACTTTGTCCTCACCTGATATGAAATCCGGGTAAGTAGATACCGAGAACTTTCCGTTCGTTTCAAAAACTCAGGTGATTTTAGACTCCACCGACACGAGCGAAATTTATAACAACGCGAAAGATAAAATGTTAGAATCAATGGCTGCCTTCCAGATGCGTGGTAGTAACTGGAGACTTAGAGCGGTTCAAAAATTAGAAATCAACACGGTCGTTTACAAACCGCTAAATGGTAGTTCTTACATTCCACTACCGAAATGTCTAGCGAGTAAAAAGGCTATTGTTAATATGAAGAACGAAGACGAAGAATGTTTCAAGTGGTGTGTAACGAGAGCTTTAAACCCCGTTGAGAAACATCCGGAAAGAATTACGAAAGAATTAATCAAACAGTCTGAGAAACTTGATTGGTCCAGCATTGAATTCCCAGTCGCAGCTGATGCTAATGTGATAAGTAAGTTTGAGAGAAATAATAATATTAGTATTAACGTTTTTGGTCATGAGAAAGATGTTTACCTATTCCCACTATATTAATCGAAGCACGAGAGCAATATCAGTGTAGACCTATTACTCATTTCTGACGAACAAAAGAAGCATTATTGTTGGATAAAGTATTTCAACAGACTGATGCGGTTCATAACGCAAACTCATACACTTCGATGCCCTATTGTAAGCGGTGTTTGATAGGATATAGAGAGCTAGAATCATTAAAAAAACACACCGAGTATTGTTCCCAACACACCGCTCAACAGATAGAACTTCCAGAACCATGAACTATGTTGAATTTCAAAAATTATATTAGAAAGATGAGAGTTCTCTTTGTCGTGTACGCCGATTTCGAATCATTCATTAAACCTATAGACACTTGTCAACCAGATCCCAGCATGTCTTACACCAACAGATATCAAAAACACGTCCCAAGTTCTTTCTGCTACTATAAAAAATGTTTTGACGATGACCTATATTCACAAGCTCCCATAACTTTCACGGCAAAGAGCGAAGACGATGATGTTGCTCAGATATTCGTAAACACTCTTATAGATAATATAAAAAATATTTATGATCGATTTAAATTTCCAAAGAGAATGATATTCGGAAAGAAAGAACAGGCGCTATCGTTTGTCACATATGCGAAGGCGAACTGGGTAAAGATCGAGTTAGAGACCATTGCCATTTAACTGGAAAATATAGAGGCGTCGCTCATAAGAATTGTAATCTAAATTATATAGTTCCGAAGTTGTTCCCAGTATTGTTCCATAATCTATCCGGTTACGACAGTCATCTATTCGTAAAGAACATAACGAGGTGATGATAACGAAAAGATTAGCTGCATTCCAAACAACGAAGAAAAGTATATCTCGTTTAGCAGAGAAGTCGTAGTCGATAAATTAACGAATGAAGAAAATAAGAAAATATTAGTTAAACGAGAATTACGTTTCATCGATAGTTTTAGATTCATGGCATCGAGTCCCGACGCTTTATCGAATAAACTGAGCAAAGATCAGTGTAAGAATATAAGCAAACATTATTCTGGTAATCAGCTCGATCTCTTGCTTAGAAAAGGATTATATCCTTACGATTATGTTGATTCCGTCGAGCGACTGAACGAAACACAATTACCACCAAAGTCAGCATTCTACTCAATACTTAACGACTCAGGTATTAGTGACGAAGACTGCAACCATACACAGATGGTATGGAAAGAATTCGGATTCAAGACGTTGAGAGAATACCACGATTTATATAATGTGACTGATGTTCTCCTGCTTGCTGAGGTATTTGAGAATTTTAGAGGTGTATGCAGTGAGAACTATGGCCTAGATCCCGCCTGGTATTATACTTCGCCAGGTCTTGCTTGGGACGCCGCATTGAAGTTGACAGGAGTAAAGTTGGAGTTGTTGAGCGACTATGATATGATACTAATGGTTAAGCATGGGATAAGGGGAGGTGTTAGCACCATTTCACACCGTTATGGACAGGCAAACAATAAGTACAGGTCTATGTTTGACAGCAGCAAACCTTCATCGTTCCTAACCTATTTAGACGGAAGAACCTGTACGGATGGGCAATGTGTAAGAATCTACCAACTCATGGGTTCCAGTGGATGGGTAACGATGAGCTAAACGATTGGAGATCTTCGCCATGTATATTAGAAGTCGATTTGGAATTATCTTGAGAATTGCACGATCTTCACAACGACTATCCTCTTGCTCCTGAGAGTGTAAAAGCTAAAGGATCGGATGTGTCAAAACTCATTCCAAACCTGTGTAATAAAGTAAAGTTTTTGGTCCATTACGAAAATTTAAAGCAGTATGAAAGTTTGGGTTTGACGATAATGAAAATTCATAGCGGAATAAAATTTGAAGAAAGTGCATGGCTGAAAAAGTATATAGATCTAAATACTAATCTGAGGACCAGAGCCCCCAACGATTTCGAAAAAGACTTTTCAAACTAATGAACAATAGTGTGTTTGGTAAGACGTCTGAGAATATTGAGAATCGTGTAGACATAAAATTGGTTTGCACCGAGAAGCAAGCCCTCAAGCTAGCAGCGAGAACGAGTTACGATACTCGAACTATTTTTCATTAAAACCTAATCACCATTCACACGAAACGGACGAAGCTATGTTACAGCATGCCCATATGTCTTGGTATGTGTATTTTTGACTTGAGTAAAACAATAATGTACGATTTTCATTATAATTACATCAAGAAAAAGTTTGAAGATAGAGCAAAGTTACTTTTTACAGATACGAATTCTTTAGCCTATGAAATTAAGACTGAAGACTTCTACGCCGATATAGCACCCGACAGCAGGAGTAGGTTCGACACTAGCGACTATCCTAAAGACCATCCCTCTGGGATAGAAACTAGCATCAACAAAAAGGTCATTGGCATGTTCAAAGATGAAGCAACTGGCAAACAGATCGAAGAGTTTGTAGGTTAAGATCGAAACTGTATTCGTACAAGATGGCTGGAGTAGACCACAAGAATAGTAAAGGTGTCAGGAAGAATGTCGTTAAGAAATCAATCACTCATGAAGATTACAAAGACTGCTTGTTCCCCAAGAGAGAACAATCGAGAAAGATGAATGTCATTCGATCGCACCTTCACGATGTCTACACCGAAGAAATAAACAGCATAGCCCTCTCAGCGGAAGATGATAAACGAGTGATTCAGCAAGATGAAATCCACACTTTAGCATATGGACATTATTCTCTAATATAAAATGAGTGTTAAACAAATCGATGTCGAAGGCGTAACGTTACCTAATATTGCTTTGTCGAACGTTGCTCTAATCGAAGCGGCGAGGAAACTAAATATAAACAATTTCGGAGGTGTTTTTCTAAGAGACAAGTTGCCGAAGAGGCCGTGAGCGAACGAATGTGGCATCCTTAATCTCGATGATTCTGACGGTAAAGGAACGCATTGGACGTGTTAGATCGAGCGCGCCAATGATAAGATTTATTTCGACAGTTATGGACTTCCTCCTTCTATTGAATTGATAAACTATCTACAAAGACCGCTATTCTACAACACCGAACGAATACAACCAGACGGTGAAGTGTATTGCGGTCATTTATGTTTGTATGTATCGAAGAAGATGATCAACGATGGATGTAAATTTCAAGAAGTCGTAAACGAATTGTATTAAATAATAATATATATATAAAAAAGATGCCTTTTGATAAATTTGGACGAACTGATACTGGATCAACTCAAAGAATAGTTCATTGAGGTGTTACTCTATCTCAAGCGAGTAATACATTTATAAAAAGAGATGGAATGAACGCAATGGAGGATGATTTAAATATGAATGGTCACTCGATAAAAGGTTAACCGACTGACATTCATCCACCAGTCTTAGCCAGCCAGGCTGTGAGCTTTGACAAGTCGATTCCTTAGTCAACCAAGCGATAACGGATAATTCTGCCAGCGATTACCTGAGAGCCTTCGTAACAGCGGCTCCAAGCATGACTTCTGATACAACGATAATAAACGGTTTAACTTACGAAGCAGTTATTCTAACCCCTTTAAGGGAGGATACCCTCCATTTTATGTTTTTGATGGAGTTTACATTTCCCGCTTCAACTAATTACGCGTATTGGAGATTTCATATTATATTCACGAGTCCTGGTGCTGAAACAGCTTCCGTCTGCATCCTACAGTGGAAACCAACGCTGGCCGATCTCACACAAGGAAGAAAATGTTACGTCGGTTACGTGCCGAGATTAACTTCGGACACTAGTAATTGCGGTTTTCAAGCGGACGCCAGTGCTTCATCTCCGCATAACAAAGCCTTTCGTGCATTCAAAGATGAAGGAGAAGAATGGGTGTCTGAGGGTGGCTTAGGACCGTGGATATCTATCAAGTGCCCAACCGCAGTAAGAATCTGGAAGATCGGCTTGAGGGGGAGAAAAAAACAACGAAAGGATTGCCGCCTGGAGGATACTCGCATTCAATTATGAAGGACAAGAGGTTATTACTCACACGTCGCTTAATAACAATTTAGGAAATACTTACCACGAATTCTTAATCGATTCAGTTGGAAAATATCAGACCTATAGGCTAGTTTGCCTCCAGGCTGAATCGGGGAAGCGAGGATTAAGCGTGATGCAGTTATTCGTGTATGATGACTAAGATTTTCAATGAGAAACATCATTGAAAATTTAAGCCACAAGATCAACAACTTCGTTATCTCCAGATCAATGCGTGAAAAAATGTTTAAGTGTTTTACAGCTAATTCAACTAGAAGATATATCGATGTGTTGGATGAAATGGTTAGTAATAATAATGAAACTAGGCATTCTTTCATTAAAATGACACCCTCTATAGCTAGTTTGAAAATGAATGAAAAGGCTGTATCGATGAACTTATACGGTGATGAGATCTCGGAATATACCCAGGTTATACCCAGGTTTTCGACCGGTGATAAAGTTAGAATAATGAAGAAGAAAAATATGGAAAAGGATATACACCTAGATGGACTGAGGAAATGTTTACAATTGCATAAGTTCAGTATACGGATTAACCAACTTATAAAATTACTGATTATAATGATGAGGAAATACAGGGCTCATTTTACGAACAGGAGCTACAGAAGGCTACTCAAGAAATATTTAGAATAGAAAAGATAATCAGGAAACGTGGAAACAAATCACTGGTAAAATGGCCTGGTTATCCTGAGTCATTTAATTCATGGATTCATAATGAAGACTTGGTGGCTACGTGATGACTCATCATCGAAACTATTGGAAATTTCCGTGACTTTTGACCTATTGGCGGAGGTTTTGACCGGGGGCTTTGTGCATGAATTGTGGCTCATCATCGAAACTATTGAAAATTTCCTGGCGTTTTTTCTAAGTCTGTTGGTTGATGTTTACTAGGGGTTCAAGGTTGTGTAGGAATTGGTGAATTCGAATAGATGAGTTCGATGATTTCCGCTGCAGTAGACACAGAGATGCCAAGCCAAAGATTGAAAGAACCTCCTAGATTGGAAGCCAGTGTTTCCTAGGTGATCGCTGCTAAGTCAGTCACGATATAAATATTCTTCTCGGCGAACCTGACGATGATCTACAAAAGGTTCTCTTCAATCAGTCTCACTCCTCGAAGTCGTTCCAGAATCTCGTCCGAACTAAGATTTCCTGATGCCTTCGCTGCCTAGATTTCATCGTAGACTGAGAAGTTGACATTAATTTATCTAGAGTATTTGTGTGTGAATAAGGAGGGACATAGGATGTCGAGTTTCTTGTTTGATTGTGGTTATAAATGAAACCCCCCGGAGATCGGTTTCTTACTTACCGTAGTAAGAGCATTGTTAGATAGATTCAGAGTATTTTGATTGCGCAAATGCGTTTTTTCTCATAGCAATTTATTTAAGGATAGATTTGGTGTTTCGTTAACAGCATCTAATCCTAGAATTTTAATTTGTTTTAGAGCTTTGTGTTTGTACAACAATAAGATTTGCTGTTCCTTATCTTGAGATTACCGACTTAGTTTTGTATGATGAATTATATTTTATAGGATGCGAGGCTGTCTCCTAGGGGCCGTTGTATCCACTGCAGTCCCTGCCTCAGCTGCCATCACATGTAGGTAGGATGAAGCAGCCGTGTATGTCATAATGACGTCCCATACGAGGCTTCGTCCTCTCTCGATGGCATTTTTATTATTATTATTATAATTATTATTATATTCTTATTATTATTATTACTGCTACAACTACTACCTCTACCACCACCACTTCACCTACTACTATTACTACTACTTTCCCTACTTACCCTTACTTCCTTCTTTTCTCAACTACTACTACTACTACTACTAATACAACTACTACTTCCCCCTACTACTACTATTTCCCCTACTCCCCCACAACTATTGGCCTATTAATCTTACTACTACTATTACCATTATCATTATTATTATCATTATTTTTGCTATTATTATTATTTTTACTATTATTATTATTATTATCTTTATCTTTATTATCATTATTTAATATTATAACAATAATTATTATCAGTGTTATCAACATCATCATCACTGCTATAATTGTTGTTGCTGTCGTCGTCGTCCAATCTTTATACCATATTTACAGATCAACTGACATATCCACGCCCTAATTAATGATTCACGGATGAGACTAATCAGTTACAACACAAAAGTTTAAGGTTAAATTGTTATTCTAATATAACTAATACTTATAACCATAACGCCCGAAAAATCCAATGATCACTACAACAAAAGTTAGAAAAGTGGGAGCGAATGCAATAGTTATCCCTAAATGTCAATTAACATGTGAAATTTCAAGTCCAATTTGATCACAACTGGAATGTTTCAAACCAGTAACTGAACCGTATGGAAAGTGTTGCATTTCCGTTGTCGCCATTATGTCGTCATTTCCGATCCATGGATTCGTCTTGACTCACTTTCGGTTTCTTGCGGTGCCACAAAATCATCATCATCGAATAGATTAGTTCAATGATTTCTGCTGCAGTCGGCACAGAGATGCCAAGCCAGAGATTGAAGGACCCTCCTAAATTGGAAGCCATTGTTTCCCAGGTGATCGCAGGTACGTCGGTCACGACATGAACATTCTTCTCGCCGAACCTGACGGTGATCTGCAAAAGGTTCTCTTGGATCAGCCTCACTCCTCGAAGTCGTTCCAGAATCTCGTCGGGACTCAGATTTCCTGAAGCCTTTGCTTGAAAAATTTCCTCGTAGACTGAGAACTCGGATCGGTTTCGAAGGAACTGTTCGTAGAAGCTCAGCTGTTTGATCAGCTGCGGCCAGTTGGATAATGTCGACGCCGTCATTTCATATGTAGTCTCAAAGCAAGGGGGTCGACAGTCACATCTGTCTTCATCGGCAACGAAGGTCCACATGCAGGTGACCTGATCAAGTCTTCGGTTTACTGCGTCGGAGACGATGTCTGTGCTTGCTTTCAGCAAGTCAGTGACATTGTTGCAGAACGTGTGATTGCCCAGAAGAAGTTCTTCCGCGGTGAACGGTGTGTGAGGATCTATGCAGCTGCATTTCTCAATAACCTGACGCTGACGACACAGGGCTAGACAGGAATCGACGTTGTAGATGGGTGTTTCGGGTTTTTCCGGATCGAGATTCTGATCATCGGTACAATTTCCGTAAGGATACGGCAGACGAGTTGAATCTCTCTGCTCCAGAAAGATGGTCGTCTCTGTTCCAGGCGAAACGGCGATTGCCGTCAATGGATTTGGAATCGTACCCCTGCTGTGAACCATGACGTTAACGCCTGTAGTACGAGAGAAACGGATCCACGGGCTGAAGCTATCGAAGACGTCCGTCTTGAGAGCGTTGATGAAAAGGACGAGGCTGATCGCTGCTGGTGGTGACTCAACACCTCTACGAATGGTCTGGCACCACTGCAGGGGGGCCACAAGCTGAAACTCATCGTTACAATTCCTAGGCCCATAGAAGTCCCATCTATACGACAAACACTGAAGTAACATATTCTCTGTCGAGTTTGGTGGTCCAGACACCAATGCCGTATAACTGTTGAAGGAAGAAATTGACTGCAAATACCCCCAAAGAAGGTCAGTAAAAGGCGCATAGTCTTTCGTGACGTGTTGTTTTAAGGTTTCAAGGTCTTGCAGATATGCTGTAAACTTTTTTAACTCATTCAGGTCGGACAGCTGAAAGAGGCTGCAGACTGTAACATCGGGAAATTGCGGTTCTCTGAATTCGACGCCAGAGTTCCTAATGACGCTGTATTTCGAGTAACTTATGGCCACCGCTGAGATCTGATAAAGAAGAACGCCAGAACAGGCGACGAGAGCCAGAATCCAGAACACTCGAACAATTCTCCGCTCAGCTCTGACTGTTCTACCGACGCCTTTAAGCGTTGTCGTTTCTGCAAATCGTCGAAGCTCCTGTTGAATTTCAGGTTCCATGACCAACCAACTGCAATCCACTTTTTTCGTATGAGTTTGTCTCTTTCTAACCGCTTATTGCTTGCAAAATTTCTCTGCACAAATTTATCCTGCTCATTTGCCTCCGTGTTTAGATACCTGTGATCCACTATGCAGACCTAATGGAAGCCTATGGAAAAATGATTCACGAAGCTGAAATGTTTGTTCCAGATGTGCGTCCAGTTCAGTTGTCAACTCTGTTTAAATGTTGTTTTTAAAACTCCAATTCAGGGCCTAACCAAAATCGTCCTTCTTAAATTAATTATGCAACCTGTTACGACAAACTAAATTTCATTTTTTTCTACGTATAATTAGCGTTCATGGATCTGGTTGTTGTTCTTTTTTTTACAAAACTGCGTTATTACATAAATCACTAGAGCGTCGCCCAACTGCGTTCGGTTACAAATGGATGCCAAAGCTTACAGGAAATACCGAAAACTGTTATGAAAAAGCCAGACCAACTTACTTCATAAAAAATATATCACTCTATTTCTGTAACTGTATATTGTTCCACAGCAATTGCCTTTTTAAAAATCATTATCCCAGTTGTAATCTAACTTTCCACAGTATTTCTGTTCAAGTGATAGAGTTAGAGAACTAATTTGATGTCCAAAGTGACAACTGGATTACTACGCGCTCAAGCTTACACATCCATCGAGTTCTCTTAATTACTTGTTTTACACACGTAATACCATTTATATAGACCTATGCTTTGTTTATATATATATATATAACGTATATAAGTAACCCACTGCAACAATCGCTCGTTGCCATAACGCTCTGGTAAATTAATAGCCAGATTCCACATTGAAATCAATGAAACTGACCTGAAAGCTTAATATTTGAAATCGTGATGGTCACAAAGAGCAGAAATCATGAATTGTGGTATAATGGACGACCGTTACGGCATATAACATCAGTGATGCTTTTAAAGTCAACCCAAAACATTGATCATTTAATGGAATGGCTAATAGCGCAAAAACTCTTGGTTTTCCGTGTATACAAGAACTTCTCATTCCTTTCAGCGCGGAAGCGTAGAGAAATTTAATGGTCATTAAATCCATTTCAACGCCTTTTAACCATGTTGCCCAGTCCTATAGGTGGGACACGTGATTTACTTTACTTTTCAGGGCTTTGTTCAGTGCGATACACGGGGCCATCTATTGATCGTCGTCCTCTGGGACCCAAGCAACATGCTCGATAAGATTTAATCGCGGTTTCGGGATGTGGCATATATTCTGGTGCTGATGTCGTGCCTCTCTTGATTGCTATATTGCTGACATGGTCCATCCAACAGATTCATACTGACAGTAGCGTCGCTAGGATTAAAGATCGGGAAGGTAGACTGGATATGATGAGAGAAGGAGACGGACAGCTGTATCGGTGTCCGCTTGTTAATCTGAAGGTTCGATAATCCAAAGGTTCGATAGTTCTAAGATTCTATACTGCGACATTAATTTATCTAGAGGCTGGACTAATTAATGAAAAGAATATGTAAAAATGGGATTTGGATTGATATGAAAAGAATTGCCTAAATGGACGCTGGATGAATGAAACGAATGTTGCAATCCGGCTTCTAGCCAAACAAAATTCTTTTAATCAATCCAGCTACCATTATAACCGCAATCTTATCACCTATCGACCGGCACCATACAGACTTCGGACTATCGAACCTTCGGCCTATGAAACCTTCGAACTATAGACGCAGAACCACTGTATCTCGTCCACAACCCCAAGATTATTTTTAAATAACAATGTGAAAATAATCATTTGTTGGTGATGATACCGTTATAATCATGCAAAGTGGGTATTATTCAATGTGAAAGTCACCGGCTAGATCGCAAGTGCTGTAAGCCAGCGTTTCCCAAACAGTGTTCTGTGGAACCCTAGGGTTCCGTGAAGTGAAGTGAAGACAAGGGATCCGCAACTAAATGTAATATTAAGCGAGAAACTCCTTCAAGCGCAAAGGCGCGGAATGATTATAGCAGGCTGTCAGCAGGTTATTCTTCAATGGAACAAAATGTAATTAAAAATCCCAAGTTAGGCACGCCCCTCTGCGCCTCAATGGTAGCGACGCCACTGCCTACTGAAGTGGAAGGTGTCAAGTTGTCAGCACTACACTTGGAGGGTGTGTGGCTGCTGATGCATCTTCTTACCAGCACTATGCAGTAGTCGTCGAAGTCACCTACCTGCAGACGAATAAAACAAATGCGTGCTGCTCATAGAGGTGCAGTTTGGTGGGTGATCTACTCAGTCTGAGAGACCAAATGATTGTTATCCAAAATAACCATGCATGTAAGATCTGGCAACAGGGATCTGGCTCACAATCGGTTCGCTGGATTCAATGGGTCCTACTTGGTGGCCTAAGTAGGCCTACGGATATGAAGAATCAATCTGATCTCGTAGCTTATGACTTGTGGCCACCGACAGTAATAGTCTATGCAAGTATGCATGCATAGAGTTAGTGGAAAATTAGATCTTGGCCATGTTTCACGTGATCTTTAAAGTCCTCATAATATCTGCTCATAACCTCTATCGTCAGGTTGAAGGACTCACCTAAATTGGAAGCCATTGTTTCCCAGGTGATCGCAGGTACGTCGGTCACGACATGAACATTCTTCTCGCCGAACCTGACGGTGATCTGCAAAAGGTTCTCTTGGATCAGCCTCACTCCTCGAAGTCGTTCCAGAATCTCGTCGGGAATCAGATTTCTTGATGCCTTTGCTTGAAAAATTTCCTCTTAGACTGAGAACTCGGATCGGTTCCGAAGGTACTGTTCGTAGAAGCTCAGCTGTTTGATCTGCTGCGGCCAGTTGGATAATGTCGACGCCGTCATTTCATATGTAGTCTCAAAGCAAGGGGGTCGACAGTCACATCTGTCTTCATCGGCAACGAAGGTCCACATGCAGGTGACCTGATCAAGTCTTCGGTTTACTGCGTCGGAGACGATGTCTGTGCTTGATTTCAGCAAGTCAGTGACATTGTTGCAGAACGTGTGATTGCCCAGAAGAAGTTCTTCCGCGGTGAACGGTGTGTGAGGATCTATGCAGCTGCATTTCTCAATAACCTGACGCTGACGACACAGGGCTAGACAGGAATCGACGTTGTAGATGGGTGTTTCGGGTTTTTCCGGATCGAGATTCTGATCATCGGTACAATTTCCGTAAGGATACGGCAGACGAGTTGAATCTCTCTGCTCCAGAAAGATGGTCGTCTCTGTTCCAGGCGAAACGGCGATTGCCGTCAATGGATTTGGAATCGTACCCCTGCTGTGAACCATGACGTTAACGCCTGTAGTACGAGAGAAACGGATCCACGGGCTGAAGCTATCGAAGACGTCCGTCTTGAGAGCGTTGATGAAAAGGACGAGGCTGATCGCTGCTGGTGGTGACTCAACACCTCTACGAATGGTCTGGCACCACTGCAGGGGGGCCACAAGCTGAAACTCATCGTTACAATTCCTAGGCCCATAGAAGTCCCATCTATACGACAAACACTGAAGTAACATATTCTCTGTCGAGTTTGGTGGTCCAGACACCAATGCCGTATAACTGTTGAAGGAAGAAATTGACTGCAAATACCCCCAAAGAAGGTCAGTAAAAGGCGCATAGTCTTTCGTGACGTGTTGTTTTAAGGTTTCAAGGTCTCGCAGATATGCTGTAAACTTTTTTAACTCATTCAGGTCGGACAGCTGAAAGAGACTGCAGACTGTGACATCGGGAAATTCCGGGTCTCTGAATTCGACGCCAGAGTTCCTAATGACGTTGTAATTTGAATAACTTATGGCCACCGCTGAGATCTGATAAAGAGGTACGCCAGAACAGGCGACGAGAGCCAGAATCCAGAACACTCGAACAATTCTCCTCTCAGCTCTGACTGTTCTACCGACTCCTTTAAGCGTTGTCGTTTCTGCAAATCGTCGAAGCTCCTGTTGAATTTCAGGTTCCATGACCAACTTACTGCGCTCCGGTATTTTCGTATTAATTTGTCTCTTTCTAACCATTTATTTCTTGCCTAATTTCTCTGCACAGATTTATCCTGCTCATTTGCCTCCGTATTTGGATACATGTGATCCACTATGTAGACCTAATTGTAGTCTATAGGATAATGAATCACTAAGGTAAAATGTTAATTCCCGAGGTGAGTTCAGTTCATATGTCGATTCTTTTCAAATATTTTTTTAGAGACACCAATTTAATCAAAATCGTCCTTCTCAAATTGATTATGCAAGCTATTACAACAAACTAAATCCTAATTTTGTTCTACGTACAATTAGCGTTCATGGATCTGGTTGTTGTTCTTGTTATACAACCCTGCGTTATTTTACAGATCACTAGCGTCGCCCAACCGCGTTCGGTTTCAAACGGATGCCAAAGCTTACAGGAAATACCGCAATCTGTTATGAACAAGCCAGACCAACTTACTTCATCGAGAAATAACTCACTCTTTTTCTGTAACTCTATACTGTCCTGCAATAGTTGCCTAGTTTAAAATTATTATCCCATTTGTAATCTAACTTTCCACAGTATTTATGTTCAATTGATGGAGTTAAAGGAGTCACTTGACGTCCAAAGCGATAACTGGTGGAACATGTGCTCATGCTGACACACCCACCAAGTTCTCTTAATTACTTGTTTTATCAACGTAATACCATTTATTTGCATTTTAGGATATATATGTAACCCAATGCACTAATCGCTCGTTGTCATAACGCGCTAGCAAATTAATGGCCAGATTCCACAATGAAATCAATTAAACTGACCTGAAAGCTTAATATTTGAGAGCGTGATGGTCATAAAGAGCGGAAATCACGAATTGTGATAAATGGACGACCTTTTCGGCATTTATCATCAGAGGTGCTTTTAAAGTCGACCCAAGACATTGATCAGTTAATGGAATGTCTAATAGAGCAAAACTCTAGGTTTTCCATGTAGACAAAAATTTCCCGCCCCCTCACCACGGTAATGTAAAGAAATGTAATGGTCATTAAATCCATTTCCACGCCTTTTATCCAAGTTGCCCAGTCCAATAGGTGGGTCGCGTAATTTTCTTTACTTATCCAGGCTTTGTTCAGTGCGATTCACGGGGCCATATATTGATCATCGTCTTCCGGAACCTAAGCAACATGATCGATAAGATTTAATCGAGATTTCGGACTGTGGCATATATCCTGTTGCTGGTATCATGCCTCTCCTGATTGTCATATTGCTGACGTGGTCCATCCAACAGATTCATACTGAAGTAGAAGGTGTCAACACTACACTTACAAGGTGTTATACTCTAGGCATCTTACAACCAGCACCATGCGGTATTCATCGAAGTCGCCCATCTTCGGAAGCATAAAACAAATGCGTGCAAATCATATAGGGGTGAGCTGCAGGAGAGCGTGCAAGCTGAGAAGATTTGAGACTGTCATACGAGAAAGGAGGAAGATAACTTTTAGGAGTTCGTTCCGGGAAATTGTGTAGTCTGCGTTAGGAAAACGGTTCCAGAATTTCAGAGAGGAAGAGACTGGTCACTGAGTTTATCGATCAATCAAATGCTTGCCAAGGGTCCGTACAATAATAGGCCTATTCAGCTGTTTGTCAATAGGCTTGGGCAAACTAATCGATTAATCGAGTTTTACTAATTGATCAATCAATCAATCAAGGGTTAAATAAACTCGATTAATTGATCAATCGCTATTGTACGATTAGTACGATTAGCTCGTTCGTTCGATAAGCGCGATTAGTTCGATTTGTTCGATTAGTGAGTACTGATTCTTGAAATGGTCGAGTAATCGGCCGTTACAGACCGCACGGTCTTCTGACATAGTTGTAAGAGCCTAGGAGATTAGAACTAGTCATTTCTCGGGTAAAACAAGGTAATAGTTACAATCATATTAATAATGATAATGATGATTTCCAGCGATGCACCATGATGTCTTCCTGTCTGACCCTCCTCGCCGCAATCAAACTTGGAATCGGAGCGGGCCAAATGACCTGGCTATCAATTTGGCAACCAAAGTGATTAAGCAGGTGCCGCTGACGTGTCTTTGTGTAGCGCTGTGACAGTTAAAAGATTTGCCTTGCGTACAGCATTAATGTCGATGCCTCACTGCGTATGCACGATTTTCGGGTTATAATGTGTATCGGAACCTTAGCGTTTTCAACTCACGCGTACCGTATGTCCACTATTATGCCCGTAAGAGACAATTCCCAATATTATTTTCTCATAGAACCGTGTACAGGATTCAAATACTAAATGACGTGACAGCGTACACTGCGGCGCGAGAGGAGCACTTCTGGGTCGTGCCTGTACGTGACTTCACCATTACTCATGCCTCTTCATTCAGTAAAAATACGTAGGAGCATCGACGCTGGACTGTGGAAAACTGGTCTAAGGTTTTTTTCACCGATTAGTCGCTGTTAAATGTGTTTTATGTAGCGAATGCATAAAACGCTACCGTTTGGGTTTCCCAGGAGCAGATGATGTTTAGTGATAGTGTGGGGTGAAATGACGGCCAAAGGTCTCACAAGCCTTCATTTTGAGCCAATGGTACCAGACTGAGCTCGCAGTTCCACATTACAAACATTCTCGAGCAATACGCGAAGCCAGCGTTCGAGAGACAACGGCAGTATTATGCAGCGAGAGTTATTTGCTGACAATTAATGATCAACAAGGAGTATTTCAACAGGATGGCGCACACATCAGCTGTGACGTTGAAGTGGCCAGATTACATACACCAGTCACGCATAAAGTCGAAGGATTGGGCACCAAAACTCTCCAGATATCTTTCCTATTGAGAATTTGTGGAGTGTTTTGTCACTCAGCGTTTATAAAATCCTAAATCAAAGATACGTGATGTGCTCAAACGTAGCCTCGAAATTGGAGATCGATCGACATTGGGACACTTCAGTCGCTGATTCAGTCTATACCGTGCTGTCACTAAGCAGAACGAAAACGCTGTGTCCGGGAAATTGGTCCTTTAAATTTTTTAGTATATAATGGCAATCACTGACCAGATCAAAGTAAATTTGCATCAATCTATTTCACTTGACTTGTGCATTAACTGACAAAATATCACAAAACAGTATGAAGTCCTTCCTGAGAAAACGCATTTTGAAAACGATGAACGGACTTTCGTGTCACCCTATATTTTGGTGAATCTTGCATCATCAAAAACTTAATAACTATTGTAAACAAACTGCAACACTCAAAACCCAAGTACTATATACCTGCATGTAATGCTACCCACCCTTTTTGTGTATGATTATTGGTGTTTTACTCATTCCTCTATCTCCTCCTTTTTGTGTTACCCCTACTGCTGATCATCCTCTACCTACTCTCTGCCTTCACTTCTTCCTCCTTTTGCTCCTAATCTCTGCTCCAGCTCCTCCTCCTCCTCCTACAGCTCTTTCTTTCCCTCTTACTCTTCATCTTTTTCCATCTTCATTTCGTCCTCCTCCTCTTCATCTTCATCTTCCAGCTTTTCCCTCTGCTTCTGCTCATCTGCTGCCGGTAAAAGGACAGTTGCTCCCGGACAATTACCCCCCGTAAAATTACCACCGATGTAAATAACCCCCGGGACAATAACCCCCCGATTAGTAAAAGGGTATGTATGTATGTACAAATTTTGAGTACTGTCGAGTACGGGTAACGGTCCTGTGTTACGGGTACGGGTAGGGTAGCCAAAATGCTCTACCCGCAGACCTCTAGTTCCCACATAGACTTAGAGATAGTTATTAACATAGGCGTGTTGTCTGGATCGAATGGAAGGTACCATTGAGAGCGACAAGATGCAGCGCTGAAGTCAAATGAAGAGATGTCGATAATGACAAGACGATTCATGACTATCGCCCTAATTAAAAAAGTTCGATACCCATTATCACCGATGACGTCAAATGCAGAAGTATTTATCCGAGCAGTGGTTTCAATGGCAAACGGTTGAATTACATTAGAGACAGGCAGTCTACGTATTTCTTTTGCTATTATCATTATTCTTGTGAGCATACGTTTATACATTGTTATTCTAATAGTCATCATCATTAATAATAATATTATTATCATCGCTCACACGTGTCATATAAAACATTGTGAAGAATGATGAATAATGATACATTCTAAACAGTGTTTCATCGTTGATGATCACTGACGACAGGTCCGTTGACTATTTGAGATAATCATTCATAGCTAGATGATAGACTAATCTACGGATAACGGTAAATATTTAATTCAAGAAATAATAATATATCAAAGATCAAAATAAAACTATGATTCTGATCTTACTACGATAACCTACAAAATCAAGTCATCAGTCCAACAAAATTATTACATATAGGGAATGAATGTTAGTAATGAAACTTGAGTATGCAACTTCCATTTAATCACAACTAAAATGTTTCATACTAGTAACTGAACCGCTTGGATAGTGCTGCATTTTGGGCTTGATGTGGTAAAATAAATGCCGGTATGGTCATAAGAACCATTCCCCTATCCTGTCATGCATGGATTTTGGTCTGCGAAAGTGCCGGTAAGCCTGCAATCGGCCAGAAGAGATGCCAGTAAAATACTGCTTCATACTGACCCACTTCAAACACTGGTTGTATTTCAAATAAAAGAGCCTATGTCGCCTTCATGAGATGAGTTCCGACCAACGGATTTGTCTGGCCTCGATTCCGATTTCTTGCGCTGCCACCAAATCATAATCATTGAATAGATGAGTTCAATGATTTCCGCTACAGTCGGCACAGAGATGCCAAGCCAGAGGTTGAAAGACCCTCCTAGATTGGAAGCCAGTGTTTCCCAGGTGATTGCTGCTACGTCAGTCACGACATAAATATTCTTCTTGTCGAACCTGACGATGATCTGCAAAAGGTTCTCTTGGATCAGCCTCACTCCTCGAAGTCGTTCCAGAATCTCGTCCGAACTGAGATTTCCTGATGCCTTCGCTTGCAAGATTTCCTCATAGACTGAGAACTCTGATCGGTTCCGAAGGAACTGTTCGTAGAAGCTCAACTGTTTGATCAGTTGCGGCCAGTTGGATAATGTCGACGCCGTCATTTCATATGTAGTCTCAAAGCAAGGGGGTCGACAGTCACATCTATCTTCATCGGCAGCGAAGGCCCACATGCAGGTGACTTGATGAAATCTTCGGTTTACTGCGTCGGAGACGATGTCTGTGTTTGCTTTCAGCAAGTCAGTGACATTGTTGCAGAACGTGTGATTGCCCAGAAGAAGTTCTTCCGCGGTGAACGGTGTGTGAGGATCTATGCAGCTGCATTTCTCAATAACCTGACGCTGACGACACAGGGCTAGACAGGAATCGACGTTATAGATGGGTGATTCGGGTTTTGCCGGATCGAGATTTTGTTTATCGGTACAATTGCCGTAAGGATACGGCAAACGAGTTGAATCTCTCTGCTCAAGAAAGATGGTCGTCTCTGTTCCAGGCGAAACGGCGATTGCCGTCAATGGATTTGGAATCGAACCCCTGCTGTGAACCATGACGTTAACGCCTGTAGTACGAGAGAAACGGATCCACGGGCTGAAGCTGTCGAAGACGTCCGTCCTGAGAGCGTTGATGAAAACCATGAGGGTGATCGCAGCCGGGGTAGGTGACCCTGCGCCTCTACGAATGGTCTGGCACCACTGCAGAGGGGTCACAAGCTGAAACTGAGCGTTGCAATTCATTGGCCCATAGAAGTCCCATTTATACGACAAACATTGAAAAACAATATCCTGTGTCGAGTTTGGCGGTCCAGTTAGCGATGCCGTATAAGTGTTGTAGGAAGATGTCGACTGTAAATATCCCCAAAGGCCAGCATCATAGCCGTCGTTGGCGTACTGTTTCATCGTTTCAACTCGTCGCAGATATGCCGTATAGTTATCCAACTCGTTCAGATCAGACAGCTGAAAGAGATTGCAGACGGTGACATCGGGAAATTCCGGGTCTCTGAATTCGACGCCAGAGTTTCTTATGACGTTGTAATTTGAGTAACTTATGGCCACCGCTGAGATCTGATAAAGAAGAACGCCAGAACAGGAGACGAGAGCCAGAATCCAGAACACTCGAACAATTCTTCTCTCAGCTTTGACAGTTCTACTGACACCTTTAAGTGTTGTCGTTTCTGCAAATCGTCGAAGCTCCTGTTGAATTTCAGGTTCCATGACCAACCTAGTGTGCTTTTTTTTTGCGTAAATGGTTTTTTTTTCTATCCGATTGTTCTCTGCAAAATGCCTATGCATAGATATATCCTGCTTATGTGACTCCGTATTTAGATACCTGTGATCAACGATGTAATCATAGCCTACGGGAAAATGATATGTGTTTTTCAGATGGGTGATTAGATGTAAATTATGTCAAACTATTTCTTTTTATAACCTCCTATTTAAAAAAACCGTTTTTTCAGAATGATTCTGCAGCCTATTACGACAAACTAAGTTTTCATTTTCCTACGTATAATTAACGTTCATGGATCTCGCTGTTGTTTTAGTTTGACAACGTAGCGTTATTACACAGATCACTGACGTCGCCCAACTGAGCCAGATATCAAACCTGCGGATACCAAAGGTTACATGAAATACCTCAAACGGTTATGAACAACCCAGACCAGCTTACTTCATCCAGAAATAGCTCATCTATTATCGTTTTCTTTAGCCTTATATTGTTTTGCAACAGCAGTCCAGTTCCAAATCATTCTATTTCAAATCTTACTATTCACAGTAGGCCTATTTCTGTTCAATTGCTAGAGTTAAAGAAGTCATTTTGATGTCCAAAGTCATAACCTCGATAAATATGCGCTCAAGCTAACACATCCACCGAGTCCTGTAAGGTACTTGTTTTACACACGTAATATCATTTATATAGGCCTATGCTTTGTATATATATATATACCTATATATAATATATATATAAGTAATCCACTGCAGAAATCGCTCGTTGCCATAACGCGCTGGTAATTTAATGGCCAGATTCCACAATGAAATCAATGAAACTGACCTGAAAGCTTAATATTTGAGATCGTGATGGTCACAAAGAGCAGAAACCATGAATTGTGATAAATGGACGACAGTTACAGCATTTATCATCAGTGATGCTTTTAAAGTCGACCCAAAACATTGATCAGTTAATGGAATGGCTAATAGCGGAAAACTCTTGGTTTTCCGTTTAGACAAAACCATTCTCACTCTTCTCAGCGCGGTAGCGTAGAGAAATTTAATGGTCATTAAATCCATTTCAACGCCTTTTATCCATGTTTCCCAGTCATATAGGTGGTTTGCGTGATTTTCTTTACTCTTCAGGGCTTTGTTCAGTGCGATACACTGGGCCATCTAATGCTCTTCGTCTTCCGGAACCCAAGCAAGATGATTGATAAGATTTATCCGCAGTTTCGGTCTGTGGCATATATCATGGTGCTGATGTCGTGCCTCTCCTGATTGCTATATTGCTGACATGGTCCATCCAACAGATTCATACTGACAGTAGCGTCGCTAGGATTAAACGTCAGAGGAGGCAGACTGGATATGATGAGGGTAGGAGAGTGGAAATTGTATCTGTGTCGTCTCGATAAATCGAAGTTTCGATAATTGAAAAGTTCGATAGTTCGAAGTTTCGATAGTCGAAGATTCTATACTCCGACATTAATTTAACTAGAAGCTGGATTAATTGCCGATAAGAATATGTAAAACTGGGAGCTGGATTGACATGAAAAAATGGCCTAGATAAAAACTGGATGAATGAAATGAATGGTGCAATCCGGCTTCTAGCCAAACAAATTCTTTTCCTCAATCCAGCTACCATTATAACCGCAATCTTATCACCAATCGACCGTACACCATGCAGACTATCGGACTATCGAACCTTCTGACTATCAAAACGGTAGCTGGACTATAGACACAGAGCCACTGTATCTCCTGCACAACCTTGCATCTGTGAATAGCAATGTCAAATTAATCATTTGTTGGTGATGATGTCGCCATAATCTTGCAGAAGAAGTACTGTTCAATGCGAACGTCACCGACTAGATCCCGCATACACGTACAGTAGGCCATCGTTTTCCCGTGTTCAGTGTAACCCTAAGGTTCCGTAAAGTGAAGACTAGGAGCAGCGGAAAACTTTCAATGTGAACAATGAGCCTAAAACAATTAAAAATAATGAATAAAAAATTTCTCATTGGAGGAATTTTGCTTAAAATCTCTATATGCACGAGAATTCATATTTCATTGTCATCGATATTTTTGTTGTTATTAATCTAATGTTGACCTAAACCGATAATTGAATAAATTCTCGAGCTCTTGTACCAACAACAGAAAATGTTTAGTTTTGGACGGGGTTTCGCCAAAAAGTGTTGAAAACACAAAGGTTCCACGGTAAAAAAATATTGGGAAACGCTGCAGTAGGCAAATGAAAGGTTTATGCGGTAACGCTGGTAATGCCAGGTGCCTTAGGTTATTCTTCAATGGGAATAAATTTATTAAAGAACGCCTCTGCTCCTCAATGGTAGCGACGCCATTGCCTACTGGAGTAGAAGGTGTCAAGTTGTCAACACTACACTTAGAGGGTGTGAGGCATCTTATTACCAGCACCATGTAGTAGTCATCGAAGTCTCCCACGCGCTGAAGAATAAAGCAAATGCGCGCGGCTCATAGAGGTGCAGTTTGGTGGGTGATCTGCTCAGTTTTTTAAGGTAAAATGATTATTATCCAACAAAACCATGCTTGCAAGATCTGACAACATCGATTTGGTTCTCGATCTGTTCGCTGGATTCAATTTGCGAAGCAGTCTAATTATGACAAACGTTTTAACTGTGCCAAACACAAATGACGTAACATTACGTCATCGCTTTGTTTTCACTTATTGCATTCGTCAGTCGCAGCCAAGATGTCGAAGAGGATGGGCGTGTTCGAGTATTTTCTGATGCTCCAGCTTCTGTTTCGATCGAATCTTCGTCGATGGATATCAGGTAAGTTCAAATAAGTAAAAAATAACCAAACAACCTATTTCTATCGAAATGTGTCAATTTCGACGTCAAGATCGAATTTGTGCTCTGTAAGTAACGAATCATTATTCGATGAGACTTGCCAATTTCTTTAAACTGCAAGAGAATAATGCTTTGATAGTTTTCTAAATAAATTCAGGTTGTCGTTTTCTGTGTCTCCCATTCTTTCTTTCTCTCTCTATTGCTCTGCTACCTCTCTAGTTTCTGTTATATTATCATGTCACTTTCGTCTCTATTTTCTCCTTAATGTTGTATACGGTCTGTTATGGCTACCCGTATTCTTTATTTCTCAGATCTTAGGTCGTCGTAGATGTGTTCTCTCATTTTCCTGTCTTAGATTATGTCAACCTTTTTGTCTTCGCTCTTTCCATTAGTCTTATTTCAGTATGTCTCTATGTTTTCGCTCTTCCAAATGTCTTATTTCAGTATTTCTCTCTGTTTCGCTCTTCCAATTGTATTATTTCAGTATGTCTCTATGTTTTCGCTCTTCCAATTGCATTATTTCAGTATGTCTCTATGTTTTCGCTCTTCCAAATGTCTTATTTCAATATGTCTCTCTGTTTTCGCTCTTCCAATTGTCTTATTTCAGTTTGTCTCTCTGTTTTCGCTCTTCCAATTGTCTTATTTCAGTTGGTCTCTCTGTTTTCGCTCTTCCAATTGTCTTATTTCAGTTGGTCTCTCTGTTTTCGCTCTTCCAATTGTTTTATTTCAGTTGGTCTCTCTGTTTTCGCTCTTCCAATTGTCTTATTTCAGTAGTCTCTCTGTTTTCGCTCTTCCAATTGTCTTATTTCAGTTTGTCTCTCTGTTTTCGCTCTTCCAATTGTCTTATTTCAGTTGGTCTCTCTGTTTTCGCTCTTCCAATTGTCTTATTTCAGTTGGTCTCTCTGTTTTCGCTCTTCCAATTGTCTTCTTTCAGTTTGTCTCTCTGTTTTCGCTCTTCCAATTGTCTTATTTCAGTAGTCTCTCTGTTTTCGCTCTTCCAATTGTCTTATTTCAGTTTGTCTCTCTGTTTTCGCTCTTCCAATTGTCTTATTTCAGTTGGTCTCTCTGTTTTCGCTCTTCCAATTGTCTTATTTCAGTTGGTCTCTCTGTTTTCGCTCTTCCAATTGTCTTCTTTCAGTTTGTCTCTCTGTTTTCGCTCTTCCAATTGTCTTATTTCAGTATGTCTCTGTTTTAGCTCTTCCATTTGTCATCGGTCTATCTCCGTGCCTCTCTGTTGTATTTATTTCTTGTGTCTGAGGTCTGTTTACCTCTTGTCTTTCGTGTCCTTCTGTTGTCTTGGGTCTGCCTACCTCCTTTCTGTCCTTTTTTGACTTCGTTCCATCTGTCCTTCTGTGTTATCTGTTCCACTTATCTTAGATTAGGTCTTCTTCTCTGCTTTGATATATGACATTTACATTATCTGTAGGCCAAATACGTAGAACCTCGCGTGTATTCACGATTAAAATTATAAAAAAATAGCAGGTTTCGGTTGCTTTTATTTAGATATTATTCATTTGCATGGCATTATAGCTTGCCTTAGGCCTATTTTTACTGCAAAAAAGTTTTGTTAGTAATTGTTGGGTTTCACTAGGTGTCACTCAACTTCAATGTGAGTGAAGCATTCATGTGAGTGAATAATTTAGTTACACGGTTCACGGTTCATTGTGATGATTTTTTATATTTAGTATGTCTATTTTTTAATATTATTGTATTGGTGTAGATAGTAACTTAGTTACGCGATTCACTGCGATAATTTTATTGACATTCAGCATGTCTATTATCATTTATGCCGTGGCATAGAGGTGGGGTTATGAATCCTGACCACTATGCATTTCCTGGGTGATTATCTATAGTTTTTATTAGTTTATGTTTGAGCCTCCGTGGCCAGTCACGTCTTTTGAAGACCTGATGCTTGAAACCCGTAGTGTGCATTGTATGAACCCAAGAAGAGTGTCTCTCGCAGTTTTATTCCTTTAATTCAACTCATTACTCATGCAACCAAGCTTGTCCATGCAGCAGCTTCAAATGGCCAGCCTATTTATAAAGCCTATGAATCATTTGTGCACAAATTGCTCAGTGTTTTACTTGTGCATTACATTCCTTGCAGTGTTTAATCAACTTAATTTAACCTGCTCAACTAAGACTCAACTGAGATGTATGAAACAATAGAATGTTGGTTAATTACGCAGACCAGAGAAATCCGGCAGTTTTGGCACCGTCCATCCTGGTTGCGTCAGGCCAGGAACTCCGGCAGTTTTGGCACCGTCCATCATGGCAGCCTCAAGCCAAGAACTCCGGCAGTTTTGGCACCGTTCATCCTGGTTGCTTTAAGCTAGGAACTTCGGCAGTTTTGGCGCCGTCCATTCTGGTAGAGCTACTGTGGCATCTGACATGGAGCGATACCTGACGTCTTCAAGTTGACTACGGCAGCAGTACTTCCGTTGAGACATGTGATGCTGTCAACCGCTGGCCAAATGAAACTCTTCACTCAAGGAATCATACTCTACTCAAGGTAACACAGTTCTACACAGGTAGAGCTACTGTGGCAATTGACATTACTCTATACCTGCATGATGCCTTCAAGTTGTAAATGGCAGCAGTATTTCTATCGAGACACGTGATACCGTCAACTGTTGGCCAAACGTAGTGCTCGCCTTCTTCTTTACCTCCTCTAATGTCTTGCGCTGAGCCTATAGCCGTAACGTTACTTCCGCTCCACAAATCCCCTTTACTTACTTTTTAAGTCACTCTGCGTACATTTTTATTTCCTCTTTTTCCCATGTCATAGATATGTCTGTCTATTTGTCTGTCTATTTGTCTGTCTATTTGTCTGTCTATTTGTCTGTCTATTTGTCTGTCTATTTGTCTGTCTATTTGTCTGTCTGTCTGCTTTCTGTTTCATTTGTTTTCTTCAGATTCTTTGGTTTCGTCTGTCTGTTTCCGGCCTTTCAGTCCACGTTACTCCCTATCTAGGTATCTGTTTAGCTGTCTATATCACTCTGTCTAAAACTGCATCTTGTTTTCCCTCTTTTCTTTCAATCTACCCTACTCCAAGTCATTCTCTCCATAGCGTTTCTCTCACTCTCTTCCTTGATTTGGCCTACGACTTAATACCTCACTGTTTTGTCTGTTTTATTGACCGGAAACCATCATACACGCCTTGAGATGCCTGCACATGTCATGGGACGACACCGAGGACCTGGTCGATTGTCATGGTCAGCGACGGGTAGAGGAGGAGACGCACTGCCCGATGTACAGGCCCTCAAGGGAAGGACCATAGTAAGTCCTCAATTGGCTTTACATTTAACTCTGTTATCCAGCGTCGCTTTGCTCCTAGATTCTTTAGTTAATAGGAGTCATCAAAGCGTATTCAATGCTTATTTGATATGAAGCGACAACCGATTGATATTCTAGGCAATGATAATAATTTTTACGGCGCTATAGAATTCATTGCGTCATAGCGGTGGCTTAGTGGTATGTTCTGTGCTTTGCAACCGAAGGCTCGCAGGTTAGAACTCACCTCAAGTCACTGCGTAGCGACCTTGGACATTGTCTTTGATTTTGGCAACGTGAAACCACCTCACTCACCTCATTCCCGGACGGCGTACGGTCAAATGGACCTCCCCTTCAAGCTCATAGTGCATCATCATCATTATCGTCATCATTATCATCATCGTCATCATCATCACCACCACCACCACATCATTCACAATCATTCATCATCATCATCATATTGGGTTAGATGACTTCTATGCTCTTTGTCTCCTTTTTCGGGTGCACTCTCTGTGTTTTCCCAGATCCGTCTCACTGTATTACTCTTAGTTCTACTCATTATCTGTTTTGCTCTCGTTTTTTTTTATCTCTCTAGCAATGTAATTCTCGTTTTCTTTCTGTCTTATGCTTCAGATGTTGTCTTACTTTAGGTCGTTTTCGGCGACTGCTGAAAGCGTAAGTTAGAATCCGTGAGTCTTAATTGATCAACTTCTGTGAATTGTCTCCACACATCAATAATTCAGCAACGAATAATTATCATTGAATTGCATCGCGAAAGAAAGAAGAGCACGCCGTCATATATACTGGAAACTTAGTCGTGGACTCAAAACTTCTGAAGAAACATTTGAAAGCCAAGCGTAAGGCACCAGCTTATTAACCCTGTAGATGCAGTTGAAGGAATGTTCTGCATTTTAGTCTGAAATGGGTAGGTTGAGGAGTTCGAAGAGAGTTGAGTGTTGACCTCAGATCTGAGTTCAAGACAGAACTTTCTTCCAACTGCTTGCTTGATAAATGTGATGAGCCAAATGCATCACATTTGTCAAACACACAAACGCGCACATACACCCACAAACACCAAAGCTCACACACACACCTGCAACACACCAGCTCGCACACACACACACACACCTGCACATACACATATTATATATATATGTACATATGTATATATAATTACATTTGGGTAGTCCATTCATTGCAAGTTTCTCAAGAAGTTTGGTTTTCCATTATGGCGTAGCATTCTTTAAGCCGACGAATAGTCATTCATTTAGCGTTATTAGACGTTAAAGGCCATCCATCCAACTAATCTGTCTCTCTTTCTCTGCTCTGTAAATCTATCGGTCTGTCTATCTGTCAGTCAGTCAGTCAGTCTGTCTGTCTGTAGTTCTGTCTGTCTATCCGTCTCTTTGTTTCTCTGTCTATCTGTCTATCTGTATGTCTGTCGGTAGGTCGGTCTGTCCTTCTCTTTGTCTGTTTATCTATCTGTTTGTCTTTCTGTCTGCCTCACTCTCTCTTTCTGTTTCTTTCTTTCTCTGCCTTTATCCTATTACATCTATCTGCCTCTCTCGCCTGCTGTAACTCTTTCGCTGACCTGTCTTTTGGCCCAAAATTCTCACTTACAGGCAGTGATTTCATTCACTCTGTCATTCACTCTCTCAAATGGTTTTGCTTCATAGACCATACTTTTGTGTAGTCCGTCATTCCCGATCTTTTTTGTTGCTCTTTCTACTTATTCTCTGTCTCTGATTTGCCTCATGTCGCGTTTTGTTTGTCTTGCATTTTCATCCAAGTTAAAGCAAATTACTCAATTTGACAAAATTCTAAAATTGGACTTTCGTTGGTAATGCCACCATGGCGATGAAATTCTACTGCTTGGGAGCTAATATGAACGGACTACGGAGACCTTTGCCAACACCTCCTCGTGGTGGTCTCTGGGCGTGCAGTCAATGCAGCTGATTGACTGCATGGCGAAGATTGGCAGCCATCGTCCTTATATTTCCGAAATCCAAGACAGCGTGTTAATAATAATAGTAATAATAATAGTAATAAGGATAAAGATGATAATAAAATAATAATAATAATAATAATTAGTCACCGGAATTTTTTTTATTTTGTTCACCTTTGGGATGAGAACTACTTTGAGGAATAATAATAATAATAATAACAATAACAATAATAGTTAGGAATTAGGAGGGCGTCCTCGCTGGCACTTCCCGCCATTCTGGCTTCAGCCGCGGGCACTCTCCAGATCCAGTCCTTCATCTTAGAATCAGTAGCGGTGAAATCGGACTCGGCATGCCACTCGGCGATGCCTACCTGGCTTCAGCTTACCGAAGCCTCTGCCCCGACGACCCCAGGCCATAAACCAGCCCACTTTGACAGACCGCTGTTAAACGCGGTTCTGTCTGCACTAGAAGAAAAGCTACAGGATCCCTACGACCAGGAGAGACTAAGGGCCTTGCAGTCACCGCACGTCTCGGACTGGCTATACGCTCTCCCGCTCGTTTCTCGCGTTCTCAGACTGGAGGACGATACCGTGAGGGTGGCGGTCGGCCCACGATTAGGAGTGGCCATCTGCGAGCCGCACACCTGCGCATGCGGCGCCTTCGTCTCTGCCATAGGCGCACATGGCATGTCCTGTTCATTGGGTTTTGGCCGTCAAGCAAGACACTGTAATATCAACGACCTAATCCATCGCAGCCTCAACAGAGCCGGTATTCCAGCGGTCAAGGAACCGTCAGGTCTTTCCAGATTAGATGGAAAGAGACCGGACGGGCAGACCCTGATACCGTGGAGTGGGGAGCGGGCCTGACTTTGGGACGCGACGGTGGTGGACACAGTGGCCGCTTCTTATATCCCCGAGACAGCTTCCACAGCTGGAGAAGCGGCGGAGATAGCGCCACAAGGAAACACACAAAATATTCTGAGCTAGAAAAGAAATACACTTTTGTTCCAATCGCTATAGAAACCTTCGGACCCTCAATAGTGAGGGCCTCGCCTTTCTGTCTGACACTGGTCGACGACTTTCGACAACTACCGGTGACACCCGAGAGATAAACTTCGTTTTCCAGAACTTGTCGGCATTGATCCAACGTTTCAATGCGGTGGCTTTTCAGGGCACTATGCCACGATTACAATCCACTGACAAGCGGCGACCCAGATGGCCTGATGACAGATCCGTTGGCAATGCCAATGATGAATAGCACTATATGTGACATTATAATAATAATAATAATAATAATAATACTAATAATAATAATAATAATAATAATAATAATAATAATAATAATAATAATAATAACTTTCGCGGCTCAGGAGTCCAACGAGCAGGGCTACTCCGAACGACATCACCATTAATTAACATTGAAGACCATAATAATAATAATAATAATAATAATAATAATAATAATAATAATAATAATAATAATAATAATAATTTCCCTCTGATTTCCCTCCATTTGGCCTGAAGAATCTCCAGGGCAGGATCCTTTTTAGGCTTTCCTCACAGAATCCTTGTCTGGAGTATATCAGTGGCTGCGGCCGATGCCAAGAAGGCTGGAAGTGCCAGCGAAACCACTGATCGGATGCCCAGTCCTCCTCTTTTGATGGGTAGGGTGGCTTGGAGCCATGCCTCGTCGGTGAGAACAAGATTAAGCACCTCAGCGAGGCCCACCCTCAAGGCCTTGTCATACTCCTCCAGTCCTTTGTGGCCTTCGCATGGGCAGCTTCTGAGGGTATATAATAGTCGGCTGGCACTCAGCGAGTATCGGAGCAAGATGAGGACGTCATGTGTGGCGGTGGACGTTAGTTTTTCCATCATGCGCATTAGCTCCACTGTGCGCGCATTCAAAGTGTTCGTCAAGGCCGTATCCGTTGACAGAGGTGCGCCTAGGAGTGTGGCCTCTGAAGGTTTAGTCCATCTGAAATGTTTTAATGGTTCGAAGTCTCTCTGAATATCAGCAGAAGTCGAAATGATCTCGCATTTTGTTCGATTTAGGAAAAGGCCGAGTTTTTCGCATTCGGTTTCGAGTCTGTTTATATCTTCCGCAACCTCTTCCGCTCTGCCCCCTACTGTTAGGTCGTCCAGAAAACCCACTGTGAGCGGCGATTTCATTTGGATGAGGATGGGCTGTAGAGGTTGACAGAAGAGTAAGGGACCCAAAGGGTCGCCTTGTTGGGGCCCCACTTGGGACAAGACACAGTATCGACCGTATTTAAGATGTGAGTGTTCCAAGTAAGCTAGATTGCAAAAAGGTGCCAGTTCAGGAAGAATGTTATATAATGCTGTCAACATTTCATGTCTGTATAGGCTGTTGAATGCGTTAGAGAAATCTATTTTGGCTATGATTGTTTCGTTGTCTAAACTGTTCAAAAATCGTCTTGTTGCGTGTACTGCTGCCTCACATCCTCCTGGTACACCAGGAGGAAGTGAGGTGCAATGGCATGACCGCCGTAGAGCAGGTGCAATAGCATGACCGCCGTAGAGCAGATGCAATAGCATGACCGCCGTATCGGGAGACCCCTTGGAGACCGTGCACCCAAATATTCAACGTGTAGCGTTCAGAGGCACGTTCAACAGCCTACCGGAGACGACAATCAAATAGTTATAAAAATTAATAGTAATAATAATAATAAGCACCTGACAAGCGGCGACCCAGATGACATGATGACAGATCCGTTGGCAATGCCAATGAGGAATAATACCATATGTGACCTGTCAGCACCAAACTAGTCACTTGTATAATAATAATAATAGTAATAATAATAATAATAATAATAATAATAATAATAATAATAGTAATAATAATAATAATAATAATAATAATAACAATAATAATAATAATAAGGTTTTGAGACCCTAGGCCCCATTAACATCAATGGACTAGACTTTATTAAGGATCTGGGTAAACGTTTAACACTAAGTACTGGAGATATTAGAGAGACATCTTATCTTTTCCAACGCCTAGCTACCGCAATCCAACGCTTTAATGCGGTTGCCTTCAGAGGCACATTTGCCCTGCCACACACTGCCGAGTGAGTTGCCGTTCCAGAAAATCATCACATCTCCGGATATTGTTTGTATCGCCTGAGGGATTATTAATACCTCGGGCACAAAAAAAATAATAATAACAATAATAATGATAATAATAATAATAATATTAACAACAACAACAACAATGATGTCTTGAATTTTGAAAATATAAGGACGATGGTTGCCAATCTGCTTGCCAAGAGACCACCACGAGGAGGTGAATAAAATATAAAAGCAGACGTTCCATCTTTGAAGGAGCCACAGAGTCTGATCCGGAGCGACGGAAAGAGACCGGTTGGCGCAACACTGATCCCTTGGAAGAGAAGCAGGTACATCGCTTTGGTGCAACAACTATCCACACATGCGCCGCCTCCTACATCCACCTGTCCTCTGCAGTGCCTGGGTCGCAGCCGAACATGCCGAGGACCGGAAGTATTCAAATATTCAACTTTCCCGCCACACATGATTTCGTTCCTTGGCATTCGAATCCCTGGGTCCCGTCAATCACGCTGGAAGCGAGATGAAGTTGGGTCGCCGCATGACCGCCGTATCGGGAGACCCCTTGGAGACCGTGCACCCAAATATTCAACGCCGTAGCGTTCAGAGGCACGTTCAACAGCCTACCGGAGACGACAATCAAATAGTTATAAAAACCGATTTAAAATACAAAAGTACAATCTACATAATTACCAGTTACGCACTGATATAACTAATTTTGCACATGTCCTTTTTGACTGGTTGGCTCTCTTTTTCGACGTGTAACACTGTAGTGCTGAAGTTTGTATGCTCTTATCATTAGAACTGTTGTAATACAAAAATTTCAAATGACAATAATAACGACGATTTATATGGCTGCGAAGGTAGGTTTTCCTTAAACATGCCGTACAAGGGCGCCTCGCAGACAACTGGGAAACGGGTCATGCCTCTGAGAACATGCAGATGGGTCTTGAGTTTAAACTTGAAGGAGTCCACTGAGTCGGCCAGTCTAGAGGAAGACTGCTCTAGCATCTAGGACCGGCGGTTGAGATAGCCGGAAAGCATCCTCATCCTCTGTACGCGTGATCGTAATCTTCAAACTTCTAAAGCGCCACTCAAAAGCCAATCGCACGGCACATTAACTTATTCACGAGTGCAGCAACAATGGCGTTCATCGAGCTCCCTTGCTTAGTTGTTTGATGTTGGTCAGCTCGTTGCAAACCACTTAGTCGTCCCCACGGCATTTGAAACCCTTGGTCCAATTATTGACATACAATTGAAGAGTTGAGGGATACAGATGCAAAAGCCTAGATATCGACATCTATCATAAAATAAAACAAATGTAGGCACGGAATGGTAGGTGTTAGAGGTGTTCAGTGCAATTGTGCAATGGTTTGGTTAATTCAATGTAATAGCAACAGCTGTTGGTTACGATGGTTCTTTGTTTGCCTTCTCCTTTGCGCACAATTTTTGTGCTTAGAACAGGACTAAAAGAGACGAATTATTGGCAACAGACCAACCGATCTCTAACCATCAAACAGATGCAACGGACAAAATAACTCAAAACCTTTTGCTAAATTTCTCCTTATTTTCTCATAGCCCAGAAGACGTCTATTTTTAATTGCATTGCCATTGCTCATATTATGATGTACCCGCAATGCATCTGCAAGCGGTTCAATAGACTGAATAGTGAATAAACTTTGTGATTGGTCTTTCTATGATTACACAACCAATTTTAGGTTAGGGCGACAAATACTTAAAGAATCTCATATATAGAAAGAGGAATTTGAGAGATATCCAAAAAGTCTGCGGAGTGAAAGCAATTGTCTCTGAACTACTATAATCATTCTTTATTTGCAAAATCTAAACAAGAAATCTGCTAGTTTTCCTATGAACTCTTTCACGGAGCATTTCACCAGTTTCTATCACCTGTGACGTCGGACATGACCTCTCTGGCTGCGAATCTATAATTATGACCTCTTATTGCTTGAATCGACGTCGCAATGGAGTGAGGGACAAGACATGAAAGTCTGTACACCAACGCCAGCGACACTACACAGCTCAGCTTCTTCTGTCTGGAAACAAATTTGTGTGCAGAAGGTTTGAACAGATGGTTCCCTCAAACCAAGTCATGATCAGATGAATAGCCAGACGACTATTCCATCAAGACTGATCCAGACTTAGAAAATAGTTAAAGATTGCTATTACTTCCGTCTGTCTGTTTGTCTGTCTTGTATGCATGTACGTCCGTCTGTCTTGTCTGTCTGTCAGTCTGTTTGTCTTGGCTGTCTGTCCGTCTGCCTTGTCTTTCTTTCTGTCCGCGTGTGTGCTTTGACTGTCTGTCCTTTCGTCTTGTCTGTCTGTCCGTCTGTCTCCCTCTCTCGCTCGTAATGGTAAGCTCTCAATTTCTAAAGCGCTAGTCAAAAGCAAAGCGCAGGTCACCAACTGTTCACAAGCGAAACATCGAGACAGTTCAGTCATTTTACTGATCCTTCCTCTATCTCTGCCCAATATAAAATTTTAGCCACAAACGACAATATGCATACATCAGTAAACCACAATTAACCTATTACAATAACTGCTTAATTATCGGTATACATGGTAACCCTAATCGATCAGATGATAAGTGATAGTGGTTCACTTTTGCTAGATTCAGAGGCAGAGGCGGTGATGTCGTTTAATAAGATGTTGAGTAGATCCTTGGACACCCTTTTACGCTGTATTTAAATAGTAGACGGCACCAAGCCCGTTAACTCTGATTCGCTTGTCCAACTCCTCGTATCCCAAGCAAAGTGATAATGGTTCACTTTTGCTTTGTTTGGACTGCCTGCACCGCATCCTACGCTCTGCAACCCGGCTCATTGGCCACATACTTAACTTCGACCACGTCTCCAGCTACATGTGCGACGCTCTCCGCCGGCTTCCTCTCAGGCAGCGAATCGAGTATCGAATAGCTGCCCTAGTTTTGCGATGCTTGCTAGGCCTCGCTCCTGCCTACCTGATCGAACTTTGCAACCCCCACCCTTAGTGCTCGAACCTCTGGTTACGCGCTCCCTTCGATCGGTTGACCAGGGTCTCCTTTGTGTTCCTCATGCTCGCGCCACCACCAGGCAGAGCCGTGCATTCTCAGTGGTGGGACACTCGATTTGGAATGGCCTCCCTTTGACGCTTCGCTCCCTTCCTTGAATTCCCTCTCAGGCATTCATCTCTCATCTTAAGACTGTTTTATTTGGTCGCGATGGGGTAGGGAGCGCCTCTGAGTAGTCACCTTAAAGAGATGCTATACATAAATTCTCGTAATGAATGAATGAATGAATGTAATGAATGAATGTTCAGAGACATGGGCGTCCGCAGAGATCCCCTCCCCGAAGTCACAGGAGCAACTTCATCCAGTTTCACTTCCTTCCCGTTTTCAAACTCCCATAATTTTTAAAATTCCTTTAACAATTGTATATCCCTCCCCATATTTCTTCTTGAATGGAGCATTTGCTCTTAGGTATACATGGCGTAGACCAATAATCTCCTGACAGGCCCATAGCCAAAGGTCAAAGTAAAGACGAAGCAGAACCCACTCCGTAACTCTTCCCATTACCGACCGCTGCTTTGCTTTACTGTCCTCTCCACTTCCATATTCTAGCCTTCCATCCCTTGTTGCCCTTACCTCCCTTATTCCGCTCATACCTTATTCTCTGCCTGGATCATGGATAAAACATTGGAGCCCATAGCTGATGAACCGAGTTCGAAACCCGTATCCCTAGTACGGTTGACCAGACTTTCTAGGCGGCGAAGTTGGTTACATTAGATGTAAGCCTGTATAGCGCCCTGTAATGTGACAGTTAACAACGACGTCGTTAGATGGCGGCACATGGTAACAATTGATCACATAGGCTCAGATTGGAAACAGTTATTTTATATTCTATTATGCTCATTATGACATGTGACTTACTTATAAATTGCATTATATTGTATAATTTCATATTTCAAAGTAACTTTTTTGTGAATTACCGAATTAAATAGTTATTAGCGTTAGTAAGATTTGTCATTTGAAAACTTTTTTTAAGATGCCCAGACACGCTATAAAAGACCTCTGGGATTACGTCGTTATCGCTTCTCGGCCTTTTGGCTAAGATCAAAGCGTTTACTTGTCAGTTTAATACCTGATACGTACATTAACCATGGTTGCGTGATGCCGATGTTACTGGCTCTCGGCATAGGCTGGTGATCGGGTAATCCCTGATCCGCTACTCTTGGTTTTAGTGCGTTGTTGGCGTTGAGATGATGGGGAGAAGTTACGGTATCCTCCGCCTTCTCATTCTCCCCAGTGGTCCCACTGAGGGAGAAATTCCAAACAAAAATCAGACTGCCTAGGTCTACTCCGTTCCGGGCGTACTGGTTCGTAACATAGCCTTCTTGGGAATCTCTGCAGAGTGAGTCTTTGGCTGTTTGCTAGGGTGTTCAAAGGCAGAAAGACTAGAAGTTGAATGAAGACCTCCGATCAGCCAAAAAACACAAGTTGTTACAAAGCAGAAGCCAAACGTTTTGAATACCACCGGTGTGAAGACTACGTGGTGGCTAGCTCGTATTTCCGAATCTTGATGTTCGCCGCCCTCTCGACCGATGCGCCCGGTCTCTGTGAAGTTTCTGGCATATATCTGACACAGTCGCGTCCCATATCAGACATCGCCCCGCCCGACGCCCGCCATGGTATATGAGTGAGTGCGTCTGGTCTTTTTCCGTCAAGCCCACCGGCTCTTTGACCGAGGGGATCCCAGTACTGATTAGACTCCTACATATTAGGTCGTTCAGGACCACGTGTCTCGGCCAGCGTCCAATGCTCAGACCATATGAGAGACCGTTATATCGTTTTTCTCGACCAAGGCACCGGCCGCACTGCATAGGCTGCCGTGAGATAAACAGACGGATAACCTAAGTCTGTAACCCACCGCCACCACCTTCAGCAATTCACCGTCCAGTCTCAGCCCGCAGTTGGTAATCGGTAGGGCTTAGAGCGAGTCGCCTGCGTGTGGTGCTGCCACTGCTCTGAAACGTGCTCGGTTCTGAGAATCAGGCATTGTGGTGGCAAAGTCTTTCACTCAGAGTTCGATCAACGGGTCGTTCCATCTTGATTGCTTGTGAGCCAAAGCTTCTTCTGGTTCCGGTACTTCGCTGGTTTCGTTCTATTTGGCCTGAAAGGTCTCCAGGACAGGGTCCTTATTGGGCATTCCTCCCAGAATCCTTGTCTGGAGTATATCAGTGGCTACGGGCCTAGGGCCGATGCCAAGAAGGCTGAAAGTGCCAGCGAAGCCAATGATCGGATTAATATAATTGATATTATTATTTTTATTATTATCATTAGTGATATTATCATTTTTATTATTTTCATCATCATTATAATTACTGTTATTTTTAATTATTTATTATTATTATAAACAATTTTACCCGAGGTGAATAGACCTACTAATCTCCAGGGTTGATAAAACTATTCTCCGGAAAGAGACAAAGAGAGACAGATGGTCTATTATTATTATCAGGGGCTTCTACACACATGCAATATTTTCTTGGGGATTATATTCGGTGACTAATGGGGGATATTAACTAAATTAGTTAATTAATTATGTTATTATTAAAATAATCATTAATTCAATTAATTGACCGCTCAATCCTGATGTTATAGAATCGGGAACTATTGTAGATAAGCCATTTTTTGCGAGATTTATTGCCTGAGAGATTTGATCGTTCACCTGTCAAAATGTAATTTTACAGACGGGTGAAGGGTTATCCTTAAAGATCGCGTCTGTGTCACAATGATCTTTCTGTAAACCCATCATATGTGAAGCAACTCCTGTCGGTTATAAAGGTCTTGATAATAGGGCAGATTGTTGGTCACATAAGGCAGCAGAATACGACAGAAGCAAGAATGAAGCAACGGTATTGCTAGGTAACTACATGTATGTAGAAATGGACGACTACGGGCTCCATACCCTTGTACCCTTTAAGTTGAAGACAGGTGAATGTCAGAATGGGTGGCAGCGATCCTTTGTTCTGGAAAAAGCTCAGGAATGCAGCAGTGTGAATTGTTTCTGTATTCATTGAGACCAGTAGCCATAGACATTGACTGGGTAGTGGAACAAGGTAATGATGGAGCTGAGAACGTTTGGGGAAAATATTAAGAATTTAAGACGAAGATCTAAGAAATAAATTCTTAAGCATTATTCATTTGGTGCCAATGCCATGGTCATCACTTCAGAATTGTCATGTAAGCAACAGTTTTGAGTTGTCCTGAAATAAAGAAAGCTCTTGGGCTGTAGGAAGCACTCCACATGTTTTGATCCGGGCACAAGAGAAATGCTATCGCTACATGTACATGTATGGACGCCCAAAAAATGGAGGGCAAACTGCAAATTGAAGCGAGTTGTCAGTACACGGTGGAATAGTAGACAGACTGCAGTTGATACGACCATTCAATGTTTCAGTGCAGTAGGCCTTCTATCAAGCCTCGAAGCCCTCTCTTCTATGGACGGATGAAGACTCAGCGACAGTTTGTGAAGCCCACGACTACTGGCAAGGTCTCAGAAATTGCAGTTACCTCATTACGCCTATTTTGTTCTCTCTCAATTGCAAGGCTCTCAGCCATCTGAATATCATCTTAACATTCTACAATTGTTATTTGTACTGAATCTTAGTCACTTTACCAGAAACCAGCTGTTCCGCTGAGCGTGCACTCAGCAGGCTATGCATCATCAAAAGTCGCCATCTGTCAACTAGAAGTGATAATTGAATGAATGCACGATAATGGATCATTTTAGCCGAAAAAGACTCAGGCCCAATGTCCTCTATAAAGAATAACGTCATCATGGCTATGCTTGCGAGATCGAGTGACCAATTTGAAAGAAATCTGATCTGTGTCTAGATTCTAGAAAGTTGCTCAAATTAAGTGAGTCTGCTAGCATAGCATAATTGACTATCCAATTATGTCTATCCAATTACGTCTAGGCCTACCTAGACGTTTCAGGTAATTAAGTTCAACACGATGGCGTTGTCGCTGGGCTAGTTGGAGAACAATATATCTTCATGCTTCGATGTATTTAGTTAAGTAACATCAAGTTTTGCTAAGTAACATTACTATCGTTACGTCGCTTCTTTACTTTGACGCTACATGAACCAGAAACTTTAAACCTCGAATAATATTCCAACCATCAGTTCTAGATGAGAATCTGTTGACTGGGTTTTTCGTGTTTGCAGGACCTTGCCAATAGTGACTCTTCTTGTCATCTATTATTCCAGTGCGTTTGTGTTCGTCAGACTATTTGACCAATATAGACTTTAACATCATAGATCAGCGCAGGAGGCGCCTCTGAGTAGGAATCTTGAAGGGCCGCCTTAGAAATGTTTGTAATGAATGAATGAATAAATGAATTTACTGGTGTAACAATGTTACTTATGATAGTAATGCTACTTACTATTGTAAGTAGCATTACTATTGTATCTTAGTTAAATAACATAGCTATTGCAATTTGTAAGATGATGCAATATCTGAAGTTCTGAGTGCCTGTAGTCATATACCGTTACTAGAGTTGTTCATTATCTTTGTAGCAATCTGCGTTTCATCAGAAGCTCATCATCGACTCCTATAGGCTTTTGGGGGGATTTTGCTTCCATCACTCTGTGGGTGGGATAGAAGCCCCTGACTATTATCATTATCATTATTATCACTGTTATTATTATTAATATCATTACTATCATTGTTATTATTATTATTATTAGTTCTGATGTACGATTCCCATCATCCCCGATTAAATCCCTTGCCGAGGTAGTTATCCTGGCGCCTCAATGGCCGCCGGTTGAATGACATAAAGGCAGGCAGTCTACGTAACCTATTTACTATTAGCAGTATTCTAATTAGGCCTACTGTTAAAATTATTATATGGTTATTTCATCTACTATTATTGAAACAAAAATTATTATCATGTTTCATAATACTTTTTATTATTAATATTATTCTTATTATTATTAGTTTTTATATGGTTATAAACTATTATTGTGATATTATATGTAATAGTCATCATCATTAATGATCAAATTATTATTGCCATCATCACCAGCATCGTCGTTGCCGTTGTTGTTGTATTGGTACGCACGATGATTTTGCGGCCTATCATTCCAACAACTTACACATTATATTTTTCATCAACCTAACTTTTGCGTGTATAACTGTGACTGCTCCATCAATATAGTTTCCGCATACAATGATTTATCAAACGATGAGCTTCCAAATACACTCAAATTGAGCCACGTGGTTCAGGGCTATATGCTCTGACATCTCATCGTGCAATTTCTCATCTTTCTCGCAACCGTCGCATTAAACTAAAACTCAAAAGGTGACTCACACTTGTCATGAAAAAGCATAATGAATAATGAATAATGATGCATTTTAAACAGTGTTTCACTTCCTGCATCGTTGATGATCACTTACGAAAGGTCTGTTGACGATTCGAGATAATCATTCATGCCTAGATGACTACTCTACGGATAAGACCTATCAGTTTATTCAAGAATAGTATTAAGGTAAAATTCTGATTATAATCTTACTACGATAGCCTACAAAATCCAGTCATTAGTCTAAAAAAATTAATAAATGGAGTGAGTGTATGTCAGTAATGAAGCTTGAGTACGCAACTTCCATTTAATCACAACTAAAATGTTTCAAACCAGTTGCTCAACCGCCAGGATATCGTTTCAAATAAAAGAGCCTATGCCGCCATCAACAGATGAGTTCCGATCAATGGATTTGTCTGGCCTCGATTCCGATTTCTTGCGCTGCCACCAAATCATCATCATCGAATAGAGGAGTTCGATTATTTCTGCTGCAGTCGGTACAGAGATACCTAGCCAGAGGTTGAATGACCCTCCAAGGTTGGAAGCCAGTGTTTCCCAGGTGATCGCTGCTACGTCAGTCACGACATGAACATTTTTCTCGTCGAACCTGACGATGATCTGCAAAAGGTTCTCTTCGATCAGCCTCACTCCTCGAAGTCGTTCCAGAATCTCGTCGGAACTCAGATCTCCTGATTCTTTCGCTTGCAAGATCTCCTCGTAGACTGAGAACTCGGAACGGTTTCGAAGGTACTGTTCGTAGAAACTCAGCTGTTTGATCAGCTGCGGCCAGTTGGATAACGTCGTCGCCGTCATATCATATGTTGTCTCAAAGCAAGGGGGTCGACAGTCACATCTATCTTCGTCCACAGCAAAAGTGCGCTTGCAGATGTTCTGAATAAGACTTTGGTTCACTGATTTCACTACTGTGTCTGTGTTTGAATTTAGTGAATCAGTGACGTTGTTGCAGAATTTGTGATTGCCCAGATGAAGTTCTTCCGCGGTGAAAGGCATATTAGCATCGATACAACCGCACTCCTCAATCACCTGACGCTGACGACAGAGTGATAGACAAGAATCGACATTGTAGATGGGTGAATCGCGTCTTTCAGGGCCAAGACTCTGATTGTCGGTACAGTTGCCGTAAGGATGAGGCAGATGGGTCGAGTCTGTTTGTTTAAGAAAGATGGTCGTCTCTGTTCCAGGCGATACGGCGATTGCCGTCAATGGATTTGGAATCGTTCCGCTTCGGTGAACCATGACGTTGACGCCAGTCGTACGTGAATAACGGATCCACGTGTTGAAGGTGTCGAAGACGTTCGTCCTGAGAGCGTTGATGAAAAGCACAAGGCTGAGCGCTGCGGTGGAAGGTGACCGTGCTCCACCTCGGATTGTCTGGCACCACTGCAAAGGAGCCACCATCTGAAACTGAGCGGTGCAATTCGATGGCTCATAGAAGTCCCATCCATACGACGTACACTCAATCATAATATCCTGTGCCGAGACTGGTGGTCCGGATAGCACTGCAGTATAGGTGTTGAAGGAAGAAATTGACTGTAAATATCCCCAAAGAGGAGCAAAGTTACCGTTGGCGTATTGTTTCATCGTTTCAACTCGTCGCAGATATGTCGCATAGTTATCCAACTCGTTGAGATCAGACAGCTGAAAGAGATTGCAGACGGTGACATCGGGAAATTCCGGGTCTCTCAATTCGACGCCAGAGTTTTTATTGACGTTATAATTTGAATAACTGATGGTCACCGCTGAGAGCTGGTAGAGAAGAACAGCAGAACAGGAGATGAGAGCCAGAATCCAGAACACTCGAACGATTCTTCTCTCAGCTTTGACAGTTCTACCGACGCCTTTAAGTGTTGTCGTCTCTGCAAATCGTCGAAGCTCCCGTTGAATTTCAGTCGCCATGACCTTCATTGTGCACAATTGTCACCCCGTGAAATGTATCCTTCTTCCAACCGTTTGTTTCTTGCAATATATTTTTCACCAGATATATCCAGCTCATTTAAGTCAATGTTTAGGTTTTTTGTAATCCACTATTTAATTGTTATCTACAGGCTTGTAATTCCCCTAACTGACAAGTCTGACATGTTATGTTTCCGATTAATGTCCAGGTATCGATACTTTTTGCAACTTTTCTTGTGAAGATCGCTTTTACAAATGTTCACTTATTTAACCAAAATCGCTCGTCACGCATTTATTTTGTGATTTATCATCTCAAACCAGATTTCGATATTTTTACATGCACAATTTGCATTCGGGAATTTGTTAGTAATTTCGGTTTAACAACACTGCGTGATTATGAAGCACATTAGCGTCGCCCTCCTCCGTTACCCAGGCTTTGGCTTGGCACTGTCAGAGTAAGAACAACCACATTTTCATAAAGCTTTTACTCGCATGGTTTAAATACCGTCTGCTTTCGGTGTCAATTCCGACGATTCCGAATCTCACTTAAGGTGCTTCGAACTGTGCGTTAGAAGATAACCAGACTATCTCACATCATCTTATATAACTCACTTAATCGTCGTTATCTGTAACTGAATTTTTTTACAGTCATCCAGTTTCAAATTATCCAAATTTCTATTGTATTTATGAATTGATGTCCAGATAATAGAGTTAAGGGAATCTCTCTGATGTCCAATGTATTAACCTGAACGAACCTGCAATCGAGCTAACACTCCCATCGAGCCGTGTTATATGCTAGTCGTTTATGCGCTGCTCAGTATTTATAACCCACGAAATGATCCGATATTAGTTTCTTTCCTCCTTCCCTTTTCTCGACCAGCTAATTCTTTTTATAAGTGCTGTAATATGCCAACCAAATTTATGTCTACTGCAACGGCCATTGTAGTGAAAAGCGGTCGTTAAACTCTGGATCCATCCATCCGATATTAGTCGTCGTCCAAAAGTAATGGCCGGTTCCACTATGAAATCAATGAAACTGGCTTGAAAGCGTTATATTTCAGATCATCATGGTCACAAAGAGCTGAAATAATGAATGATGACATAATCGACGATCATTACCGCAGTTATCATCAGCGTGCTTTTAGGGGATTACCGAATACATCGATCAGTTAATGCAATGGCTAATAGCGCAAAAGCCTTTGTTTCCGTGTAGATAAACACGTTTTTTCTCTCCTCAATGCTGTACGAAAACATAAATAAATGGTCATCGGATCCATATCCACGCTTTTAATCCATGTTGCTTAGTCATACAGAAGGATTTTCTCCATTCTTTGGGGTCCTTGTTCAGTTGTACACAAGGCCCTTCATTGATCCAAGTCTTCCGGGATCCAAGCTTTGCTCGAAAAGTTCTATCCGCTATTTCGGACTGTGGCATAGCTTTGTGCAGAAGACGCACGTTTCCTCATAACCACATTGCTTGCATGGTCAATCCTACAGATTTCTACTGAAGTAGATGGTGTCAACACAGACAACACTACGCGTAGGAGGTATGATGCAATATTCATCGAAGTTGATCAACTTGAGACGATTATAAAAAGCGCGCTTAGTTCTTAGAGGTGATGTTTGGTGGGTGATCTGCTCAGTTTTGAAGGGATAACGGGACAAATGATATTATGCAAAGAAACAATGCATATCAAATCTGGCGACATCGATCCGGCTCTTGATCTATTCGCTGGATACATTCTCTTTCAAAGTAGCCCTCTAAACGTCAGCATAGTTGTCAGAAGGCTCACACGTAAGTAAGCAATCCCAATCAAATTTCTTTGCTATGAATTGTCCAAACATCAGTTGACACAGAGCCATATTCTTTGATTCGAACCTCAAATACACGGGTTTAAAAATCGTTATCGCAATTGTATACTCAAAACTTATAAAAGTCACGCGAGAGTTATACGCTTTATACCAGCTTATTCCCGAGCGCTGCGTCGAGTAAGTAGAGCTGTCCAAAGATATAGAGCTGGAAAGGTCCGCGGTCGATTGATAGAGGATCAGAGGGACCGAGCAGCTAATAGGGTAGTGTTCGTTTGGGTTGAGAACTGGAAGTGGAGGAACAGAGGAGTCGGGGAATAAATTCTGGAAACGCTTGATGTGGAAAGGCTAGTGGTGATTCATAGAAGATTCCAAGACAGATAATGGTGGGTTAGTGGTCAGCTCTACTCCTTTGTACAACCCTACTGACTGGATACAGCGCTCGTACAAGAGCTAGTATACTGCGCATAACTTTTTCGTGACGTTTTAGAAGTTTTGAGTATACGATTGCGATTAAGGGCGAACAAGGGCACAGAGGGTCAGCAAGCTGTAGGACGGCACTGTCGTATACGGTTGACCTGACCAGCTGACTAACCTGCGTTTATTTGGCAAATTACCAGAGGAACTTGACTCCTGATGAATTTTCCATGAATCGGCTGAACCGAAATTCCATACCGCATCGCTAGTGGCGCGGATCAACAAGGAGCGCGCAGACGCGCACCCTAGTCCACGTCCACCGGCCAGATACGACAAGTGTGCTGCGGTGAATAAACCAATGGAGCAATGCGCCCCAGCAAGCCATTGAGAATTGGGACATGGAATGTCAGATTACTCAATGGCCCAGGATCGGTGCGACTTTTGATCAATGACCTGAAAAGAGACAAGCAATATATGATGGACGTCCGAGTGTCAACCTGGGAAGTAAAGCTTTCTCCGAACACTTCACGGACGATGTGGTTATCATGTCCGACATGCTAGAGGTCTTGGTCCTGTCACTTGAGATTCTCGACACAAATGAGGTGTGACCTGAAAATCAACTGGATAAACACCGAGATCCAGACCACAGTAGACTCGCAGAGCCCACCAACAGTACTGATAGCGAGGAAGGAAGTGGAAGTGGTACCCAAGTTCACATACCTGGCCTAATGCATGGACTGCACTAGAGACAGCGAACCCTAGGTTCGCTGAAGAATTGCACTTGGATTGAACTGTATGTCCGACCTCCAGCGTACATTTGGAACTCAAACATCCGAATGCTGTATATACAGTATCTATTCTACCGGTCCTGTTATATGGCGCAAAGACTTGTACCCTAACAAGGGTTCTAGAAAACAAACTAGACTCATTGATCAACGGTGCCTCCGAAGGATACTGCGAGTTCCGTATGCAACCCAGGAAGAAAATCTACAGACGAACAAACCAGGAACCAATCACTTATCTGATTCGAACACGGCGCCTTAAACTCTTTGAGCATATAGCACGTTCTGACACCAGCCAAGACCACGCAAGAGCTCTGCGAGCTATGATCGCACGATCACCCACGGACTAGAAGAGACCGTCACGACGACCGAGACACTTCTGGGGGCGAGTAAGGAAGAATGAACTTTGGCCTCAATACAGATTGGACGAAAGCACAAGAGAAGATCGGTTGGCGGCGGACATTGGAGATGGCTACGCTCCTCTGTGGGGCTCGCCATTGATGAGGATGACGCTGATGCTGATGCAGACGATGATGATCATGATCATGACGATAACGATGACTATGACGATGACGATGAAGATGACGATGACGATGACGATGGCGATGACGATGACGATGGCGATGACGACGACGACGACGACGATGATGATGATGATGATGATGATGATGATGATGATGATGATGATTGTGCTTACAATTTTTATACCCGTGTGTTTGAGGTTCGATTCAGAGAACATGGCTCGTTGTCAAGCGGCTGATACAGACAATTCATATATCAAATAGATTTGATTGTGATTGTTTATTTACGTCTAAGGCATCTGACAACTATGATAACGTTTAGAGGGCTACTTTGAAAGAGCCGAGCGTGCCATCTATCCAGCGAATAGATCAAGAGCCGGATCAATGTCACCAGATCTTGTATGCGTGATTTCCTTGCATAATAGCATTTATCCCTTCACAACTGAGCAGATGACCCACCAAACCTCACCTCTAAGAACTAAACACGTTTATTATATTCTTCGTAAGTTAATCAACTTCAATGAATATTGCATCAGGCTCGTAATAAGATTGCCTCTTATTTTCTACGCGTAGTGTTGACACCATATACTTCAGCAGAAATCTACTGGACTGACCATGCAAGCAATGTGGTTATGAGGAAGTATGCGTCTTCTGCACCAAGCTATGCCACAGTCCGAAAGCGGATAAGACTTTTCAAGCAACGCTTGGATCCCGGATGACGTGGATCAATGAAGGACCCTGTGTACCGTACGGAACAAGTCCCCCAACAATGAAGAAAATCCTTCTATAGAACTAGGCAACTGGGAAAAACGCGTGGATATGGATCCGATGACCATTAATTTATGTGTTCGCACAGCATCGAGGAGAGAGAACGTGTTTGCCAACACAGAAACAAAGATTTATGCGCTATTAGCCATTCCATTAACTGGTCAATGTATTGGGTCAATCCCTAAAAGCACCGCTGATGGTAATTGCCGTAACGATCGTCCATTATATCATCATTCATTATTCCGCTCTTTGTGATCATGACGCTTTCAAACACAACGCCTTCAAGCCAGTTTCATTGACGGTATACTAGAACCGACTATTACTTTAGGACGACAACTGATATATGTGCTCATTATATGTAGGTTATAAATACTGAGAAGCGCATTTGCGACTAGTTATAACACGGCTCGGTGGGAGTGTTAGCTCGATTGCAGGTTCGTTCAAGTTAACATATTGGACACTTAAATGGTTCCTTCACCTCTAATTTTTTAGCAGAAATTCTGTGGGAAGTAAAATAGAAATTTGGATGTGGCAGAATAATATGCAGTCACAGATATATAATGACGATAGAGTGAGTTTGAGTTATATAAAGATGATATCAGAAACGTCTCGATAGAATTGACATCTGGACATCCATTGGAAATCGTTTTTGGAAAATAGAAAATAGTGGGAAAAATAGATAGCGATTAAATAGTGGATTACAAATATCTAAACATTGACTCAAATGAGCAGGGTATATCTGGGCAAAGACATTTAGCAAGGAACAAACGGCTAGATAAAGGAAACACTTTGTGAAGAAAAACTTGCGCAGAATGAAGGCAATGACAACTGAAATTCATCAGGAGCTTCGACGATTTGCAGAGACGACAACACTTAAAGGTGTCGGTAGAACTGTCAAAGCTGAGAGAAGAATTGTTCGAGTGTTCTGGATTCTGGCTCTCGTCTCCTGTTCTGGCGTTCTTCTTTATCAAATCTCAGCGGTTGTCATAAGTTACTCAAATTACAACGTCATAAGAAACTCTGGCGTCGAATTAAGAGACCCGGAATTTCCCGATGTTACAGTCTGCAATCTCTTTCCTCTGTCTGACCTCAGCGAGTTACAGAACTATGCGGCATTTTTGCGACGCGTTGAAACGATGAAACAATACGCCAACAGTAACTTTGCTCCTCTTTGGGGATATTTACAGTCAATATCTTCCTATAACACTTATACTGCAAAGTTACCAGAACCACCCATCTCAGCGCAGGATATCATGATTGAGTGTATGTCATATGGATGGGACTTCTATGAGCCATCGAATTGCATCGCTCATTTTCAGCTTGTGGCCCCTCTGCGGTGGTGCCAGACCATCCGAGGTGGAGTATGGTCACCCTCCACCTCAGCAATCAGCCTTGTGCTTTTCATCAACGCTCTTAGGACGAACGTCTTCGACAACTTCAACACGTGGATCCGTTATTCACGTACGACTGGCGTCAACGTCATGGTTCACCGAAGCGGAACGATTCCAAATCCACTGACGGCAATCGCCGTTTCGCCTGGAACAGAGACGACCATCTTTCTGAAACAAACAGACTCGACCCATCTGCCTCATCCTTACGGCAACTGTACCGACAATCAGAGTCTTAACCCTTCAAGAACCGATTCACCCATCTACAATGTCGATTCTTGTCTATCACTCTGTCGTCAGCGTCAGGTGATTGAGAAATGTGGTTGTATTGATCATTACATGCTTTTCAATGAAGAAGAACTTCATCTGGGCAATCACAAATTTTGCCACAACATTACTGATTCACTAAAGTCAAACGCAGACATCATAGTAGAATCAGTGAACCAAAGACTTTTTCAGGTCGTCTGCCAGTGGACTTTTGTTGCGAACGAAGATAGATGCGATTGTCGACCCCCTTGCTTTGAGACAACATATGACATGACAGCGACGACATTATCCAACTGGCCGCAGCTGATCACACAGCTGAGCTTCTACGAACAGTACCTTCAAGACCTTTCCGAGTTCTCAGTCTACGAGGAAATCTTTCAAGCGAAGGTTTCAGGAAATTTGAGCTTCGACCAGATTCTGGAACGACTTCGAGGAGTGAGGCTGATCGAAGAGAACCTTTTGCAAATCACCGTCAGGTTCGGCGAGACGAATGTTCATGTCGTGACCGACGTACCTGCGATCACCTGGGAAACACTGGCTTCCAATCTAGGAGGGTCCTTCAACCTCTGGCTTGGCATCTCTGTGCCGACTGCAGCAGAAATCATTGAACTCATGTATTCGATGATGATGATTTGGTGGCAGCGCAAGAAATCGGCAGTGAGGCCAGACAAATCCATTGGTCTGCAATCAGCTCATCATGTTGGTGACACTGGGTGTAATACTTGAAATGCAAGACTTTCCAGGCGGTTCAGTTACTGATTTGAATCATTCTAGCTATGATTAATTGAATGATGCATACTCTAATGTCATTGAAATTCACGACGTATTAACATTTTTCATTGACATTTAAGAATAATTATGACATTCACTTCCTCTTTCCTTAATTTTGTTGTACTGATGCCTGGATTTGTAGGATACCGTTGTAATATCCAAGTACAAGTTTAACTTTAAACTTTAATTTATAATTCTTGAATAAACTGATAGGTCTTATCCGTAGATTAGTCGTCTAGGCATGAATGATTATCTCGAATCGTCAACAGACCTTTCGTAAGTGATCATCAACGATGCAGGAAGTGAAACACTGTTTAAAATGCATCATTATTCATTATTCTTTATGTTTTACATGACAAGTGTGAGTCACCTTTTGAGTTTTAGTTTATTGTGACAGTTGCACGGAGATGTCAGGGCATTTGACCTGCTATATATCCCTCAACAACGTATCTCAATCTTAGTGTATTTCAAAGCTCTATGCTTGAAAATCAGTGTTTACAGAAACTGTGTTGATGGCGCAGTCAGAGTGCAGAGTGCAAGCAGCATTGATGAAAAATATATAAGTAAGTAGCTAAATACAAAGATTTGATGACTTGCATGAACGTCTTCCAACGATGGGATTCCGATACAAGTCAGACTTTAATTATCCACAGAGCTCGCAATGCATCCCATCACATTGCGATGCGAATTCCAGTGTTTGTAATTTTTTATCGGCATCGTTACCCGAGAGGACGCGGCGGTTATTTTTATCGCCTTCCCCACTCATTCGTCGCTTCTCTTGAGCGGAAAAATTTCACGGAAATCTTGTTGATTAGTCATCTCTCGTCGGTGGTGAGTTTACACAGTCGACATATTTCACGGCTATGGTGTCATTGCAATTTAACATGGTAATGCAAGAATCAAATAATGAAATGAACTGTTGTGAAAATGATAGTTTCGAAACGAGACAAACACATTCGGCTGCAGAGGGCGTAGGCCTACACAGTCCGCATGGCTGAGATTCGCCTGTGTGCATCCGAATGGATGTTCTGAGGCAGTCACGTGACCCAGGCAACCTGCTAATAATATGCCTCTAAGACGCATATTATCCTCAATAAAGCGGACTAATGAAAGGTCCGATACGCAAATCTAGCACTAAAGAACTTCAAAATGTTCGACATACTGAGCATATTCCACATAATTACAGATCAAAATTATTGTAAAAATGGCCAGGTAGTTGAACAATTGACCAACATGACTGATTACATGTGCAGAACAAAAATCCAGGTCTTCTAGGCAGTGCAGGCCCTGTTTGATGTCTATGTCGAATCTCCATTGGCGAAAATTATATTGTTGGCCGTAGCATTTTGCAGAATACGGTGGTTTCACTTCGTGTGGCAATCATTGATAAATAGCTCAATATAATTGTACGGGGCACTTGGTAGGCATTTGACTGATCGAGGGGTGAATCACAATTAATCCGGCCAATGGTCTCAATGGCCACCGGTTGAAAGACATTGAAGGAAGGCAGTCTGCGTAGTTATTTTAATTATAAAGATTTTTATATTTATTATTATTGCTATTATTTTTTGATTATCACTGTTATTATTGTTACGTTTATTATTGCTATGATTATTGCTATTACAATTTGTAATCGAATGTATCCTTACTTTTATTATTATTATCATTCATATATTGTCATCATCATCATCGTCGACGACGTCTTTGTTGGTTATTGCTGCAATCGTCGGCGTAGAATTTTCATACAATATTTACACATAAACTGGCAAGCGAACGATTCATCAACGGACTGTTCGGCAAAGAATCATCCAGCTTCTACCTGCGCAATGTTTTTTGGTCAATTCAGTTTCAATTGACACACTGATTTATCATCAGTTCAGCTAATACTAACAAAATTACTGTTCTGTCAGTCTTCTTAAACGACGACTCTTTCATCAAACCATCTTCTATGTAGTGGCGTAGGCTATGACTTTCCCAGTGCTCCAGCTTCTATTTGCAATATGATTTTGCACGAATCAAGCAATTTGCGCATTGATTTTTCATCAATTCAGATTATACTTACACTATGACCTTTTCAATAATCCAGCTTCAACTTACACTATCATTGTGTACACAAATCAGCATCTGGTTGTGCAATATCTTAAATGGAATTAAATGGGGCACGGTGGCCAATTTGTTAGTGCGGTCGGCCTGTAACGCTGAGTGTGCGCTCAGTGTGCTGGTTCAATCGGAGGAGTCACTGTGTAAGGACCTTGAGCAAGTCCATCGCACACAATTGATGTGCATTACAACTGCAATTGCACGTCTCAACATAAAATGTTGGGAGAAGGGCGATATCAAATTTCGGGTGTATTGAATTGTATATTATTCTAAATGCACTAAGATTGAGACGTATGGTTCTGGCAGACATCTCTTCGTGCAATTACTCGTCCTTCTCAGAGCGCAAGAAGCAGAATACCCGTTTGTTGCCGTTATGACGAGCGGCGCTCGTCATGTATATACGGACCTCTCTACTAAGTGCAGCACTGTACGCATTGCTATTATTCATAGTCAAGACACATGAAAGTCAGTACTGTATTGTATTATTATTTTGGGCTACTACTGGCTACTTTTTGTGCCATATTTGTAAGTTGTTGATGGTACTATGTAAGCGTCTATTACGCGTTCTTTCACAGCAACTTTCGACATTGTCTTACGATAACTGTTGCTGCTTTTGAGTTAAGTAAGTTTTTACCTGGCTGCAAGGAAGTATAGCAAAGAAAACGTGCTTCATCTGCTAGGAGATAGCGATTATATTGAATTTGACGGCGATATTAGTGATCATGAATGTGGCGATGAGTCAACTAGCGATAATGGGGATGAAAGTGCTATGCGAACTGGGTAGTTCCACTTCCCCGGACATAGGTCAGTGGCAACCCTCATCAGGTCACATACCAGCATTAGGCCTAAACTGCTTTGAAAAGGGCCTTGTGAACCATATTCGTAGGTCAACTGTTAACCATTCAGTTCCAACTACCCATACATTTATAGCATACTAAGTATTCAGGATCTCTGAAAATAATAACAAACAAACGCAATTTTCTGTTTAAACCTGATTCATATTATTTTAAAAAAACTTCCAGTCAATGAATCATAAACGATATTTGCAATAAAACGTGGTAGGACCTAAATACGTCTTTACGTTATTCAGCACACGAGGGGTCTTTTTGCCTCTGATACGGTGGCAGTGAAAGGGTTAACTAAGACGAAAGTCACTGACACTTTTCATATTAAACGTTATGAAGAATAAAGATACGTTATAATGCAGTATGAGTTTTCAGGTGAATCGATGGCGAAAGGTCCATGGACAAAACGTCTGTTTGACGCATCGTCAATTCATTCGCCATTCCAGCCTTTAAAACATGTATCTCGTATCAGCCTCTTAACAACGAACGATGTTTTCTTAATCACATCTCAAATACACCGATATGAAAATCGCAATCGAAATATGTAACTCGAAAGTCATGCGCAGGGCACCAGCTTATTCACGAGCGCCGCGTCGAGTCATTTGAGCTGTCAAAGGAGGTCTGAGTTCGGTTGCCAATTGACAAATAATCCGTATGAGGACGATTAGTAAACTAAAAGGTCATCCGGCTTCTACCTGTACGTACGGAATGACTTCTTATCTTTCCAACTACTTACAACTAGATTTTTCATCAATCCAGCGACTACGTGCAATATGACTGCTCCATCAATACAGCTTCTACACGCCGTGATTTTTCATAAGTAGAGCATTTAACGCATTAAGGATGAGACATATGGTTCAGTGCTATGGCAGGTTAAACGCTCTGGCATCTATCTCACCGTGCAATGGTTCATCTTTCACGCAACTATCACATTAAACTAAACTCAAAAGGCAACTCACACATGTCATATAAGACGATACAAAGAATAAAATGATTGGAAACGATGTCATTTCGAGCATCGTTGATGACCACTGTTGAAATGTTCGTTGACGAATTCTTCGTGATTCCAGATACAAACACGCCTAGTAGAGTAACCTGCAGATAAGGCTAATTGTTTAATTCAGGAAAAATACATTGAAGTTTAACGTTAAACTGCGATTCTTATCTTACTACGATTTAATATCAAATCCAGTTATCAGTCCAACATAATTAATAAAAAGAGAGAATGAATATCATAATTATTCCCGTATGTCAATTAACATAATTATTGGAACACCTTCATGAACAACGATTTAAATTTGAATAAGCAACTTTCATTTAATCATAGCTAGAATGATTCAAATCAGTAACTGAACCGCCTGGAAAATGTTACATTCAAGTATTACACCCAGTGTCACCAACATGAGCTGATTTCCGAACAATGGATTTATCTGGCCTCATTTCCGATTTCTTGCGCTGCCACCAAATCATCACCATCGAATAGATGAGTTCAATGATTTCTGCTGCAGTTGGTACAGAGACACCAAGCCAGAGGTTGAAGGACCCTCCTAAATTGGAAGCCAGTGTTTCCCAGGTGATTGCTGCTACGTCAGCCACGACACGAATATTCTTCTCGTCGAACCTTACGGTGATCTGCAAAAGGTTCTCTTCGATCAGCCTAACTCCTCGAAGTCGTTCCAGAATCTCGTCCGAACTGAGATTTCCAGATGCCTTCGCTTGAAGGATTTTCTCGTAGACCGAGAACTCGGAACGGTTTCGAAGGTACTGTTCGTAGAAGCTCAGCTGTTTGATCAGCTGCGGCCAGTTGGATAATGTCGTCGCTGTCATGTCATATGCTGTCTCTGAGCATGGAGGTCGACAGTCACATCTGTCTTCGTCTGCAACGCCAGTCCACATGCACATGCTTTGAGCAAGTCTTCGGTTGACCGATTCTACGACGGTGTCTGCATTTGAATTCAGCGAGTCTGTGACGTTGGTGCAGAATGTATGATTGACCCTGTGAAGTTCTTCCGCGGTGAAAGGCATGTAAGAATCAATACAACTACAATTATCAATCACCTGACGCTGACGACACTGGGATATACAGTAATCGACATTGTAGATGGGTGAATCGGTTCTTGAAGGGTCGAGATTTTGATCATCGGTACAGTTTCCGTAAGGATACGGCAGATGGGTCGAGTCTGTCTGCATAATAAGGATGGTCGTCTCTGTTCCAGGTGAAACGGCGATTGCAGTCAGCGTATTTGGAATCGTTCCGCTCCGGTGAACGATGACGTTGACGCCAGTCGTACGCGAATCACGGATCCACGTGTTGAAGCTGTCGAAGACGTTCGTCCTGAGAGCGTTGATGTAAAGCACAAGAGTGATCGCTGCGGTGGAAGATGACCCTGCTCCACCGCGGATGGTCTGGCACCACTGCAGGGGGGCCACCATCTGGAACTGAGCAGCGCATTTCGTAGGCCCATAGAAGTCCCATCCATATGACATACAATCAATTATAATATCCTGTGTCGAGTTCGGTGGTTCAGATAGCTTTGCTGCATAAGTGTTATAGGAAGATATTGACCGTAAATATTCCCAGAGCGCACCGTAGTCAATTATGGAGTATTGTTTCATCGTTTCAACGCGGTGCAGATATGTCGCATAGTTATCCAACTCGTTGAGATCAGACAGCTGAAACAGATTGCAGACAGTAACATCGGGAAATTCCGGGTCTCTGAATTCGACACCAGAGTTTTTAATGACGTTGTAATTTGAGTAACTTATGGTCACCACTGAGAGCTGGTAGAGAAGAACGCCAGAACAGGAGATGAGAGCCAGAATCCAGAACACTCGAACGATTCTTCTCTCAGCTTTGACAGTTCTACCGACGCCTTTAATCGTTGTTGTCTCTGCAAAGCGTCGAAGCTCCCGTTGAATTTCAGTTGCCATGGCCTTCATTTGGCACAAATGTCACCCGTTAAATTTTGTCCTTCTTCTAACCGGTTGTCCCATGCAAAAATATCTGCACAGTGTATGCAGGTTTAATAATTATATCCCTCTCATGTATATGCGTCTATGTTTAAATATCTGTAATTCACTGAATAATCGTATCCTAGAGGGCGATCATTTTTCAAATTTACAGGAATTTCAGCTGTTCGTCCAAATGTCAGTTCTCTTTAAACATATCTTTTTAAAACTGTTTTTAAACCAACATCCTTCGTTACAGATTGATTATGATTCATCACAACAAAAAAGAGTTATGTTTTGTTTCTATGTCTACATTGCATTCGTAGATCTGGTAACCGTAGTTTCGGTTTGACGACACTGCGTATTAGCAATGATCATTCGCGACGCTTTCGTCCTTTATACAAGTTTTTTACTGTTCAAGAGATCAAAGAATTACTTACATTCATGAATCTGTCACTTGGAATGGTAAACTTACATTCAGTCTGCGTTAGGTATAAAGCACGCGCATGCCAAAGCTTACAGCAAATATTGCAAACTTATAGAAACGAACAAGACTATCTCACATCATCCTTAAATAATTCACTCTATCATCGCTATCTGCAGTGTTATTGTGAATTCTTCTGCAACAGTCGTGAGTTTTGAAATGATTCGATTTCCTGTTTTTCTTTCCACAGAATTTCTGTTCAATTTCTAATGTTGAAGAAACCATTTCATTTCCGAAATGATGACCTGGTGGAACATGTAATCGAGCTAACATTTCTACAGAGCCGTGTTAAATGCCAGTCATATATGCGCTGTCCAATATTTATAACCTTCATGTAATGCTGCGATATCGGTCGTTGTCAGAACGTGCTACTAAACTAATGGCCGTTTTCCATTCCGAGATCAATGAAACTGGCTTGAAAGCGTTATATTTGAAATCGTCATGGTCACAAAGAGCGGAATAATGAATGATGATATAACGGACGACCGTTGCAACAGCAGTAATTAGCGGTGCTTTTAGAGTTGACCCAATACATTGATCAGTTAGTGGAATGGCTAATTGCGCAAAACTTTTGATTTCCAGGTAGACAAACATGTTCTCTCTCCTCAATGCTGTGCGAAAGCAAAAATAGCTCGTCATCAGATCCATTTCCACGCCCATAATGTATGCTGCCTAGTCCCATTGAAGGATTTGAAGCCTTTTGCTCAGTGCGGTGCACAGGGCCCTCCGTTGATCCTCTTCTTCCGGGACCCAAGCAACATGCTATTAAAAATGTATCCTTCCCTTAAAAGAGTGGCATGGTGAACCGTCATTAGTGCGCTGGGCAAAAGCGCGAAAAAATTACGCGCAGGACAAATGCGTGCTGACAAAAAGCGCGCAATAAATTACCAAAATCAAACTAGTTGCTTAGTTTCAGAGTAGTCTGATTGTAGGAGCAAAAAATTATACTAGTACTATTGATATTGGAATACTCGAATATGTACTAAAGAGGTAACCGGTAAAAATGTATTTTATCGTCGTAAATGGTTTGAAACAGCGGTGACTCGTTAATATTTAAAAAAATGTATTTTAGCATCGTAAATTATGCATAAATGAATGCTGATTTGATGTAATGAATCATGCTTAAATAGACGATGGATTGATGACACTTATTCTTTTGAACCAGAAGCTGGATCGATGAAAAGCATTCTGTTTTACTAAAAGCTGGATGGATAAAATGAATTTTGTTGGATGGGAGCTGGATTGAATAATTCATGCTTGAATGGAAGTTTAATAAAGAAAAATTCATGCATAAATGGAAGCTGCATTGATGTAATGAAATCATGCTTAAATGAAAGCTGTATTGATAAAAAAAATCGTGCTTAATGGAGGCCTGAATTATTAAAAGGATGCAGCTGAAATGCAAGCTAGATTGATCAAATGAATTCTGTTCAACTGGGAGCTGGGTTGATGAAAAGACTTTAGTGGCTTTAATGGAAGTTGGATTGGTGAACAAATTCTTGAATGAATAGAAGCTGGAATTCGTAAGCAGTAGGTGAAATCAAACTAAGTGCGCGCTTATGTCTTGCGCGTTTTTTTTTTTGGGGGGGGGGGTGTTTACCATTACTTGCTTTTGTGCAGCGCGCTTTCGGTCATTGCGTCCAGTTGCATATATATATATCCTGGTGCAGAAGCCGTGCCTCTCCTAATTGCTATATTGCTGAAGCGGAATGTACCAGGCATCTTATGACGAGCCTCACGCAATATTCACCGAAGACGTCCAACTGTTGGGGAGTAGGGAAAACGGGTGTTGCTCTTAGGGGTGCAGTTTTGTAGGTACTCTGCTCAGTTGTGATCTGTGCCAGATCTTATATGCGTGCCATTGTTCCTTGGCATAATAGCATTTATCCCTTCACAACTGAGCAGAGTACCCACAAAACTGCACCACTAAGAGCAACACTGGATCCATCGAACAGATCAAGAGTCAGATCGTTTTCTACAGATCTTTCATTTGACCCCTCACAACTGAGCAGATCACCCACCAAACAGTACCTCTTGGGACTTGGAACATGTATTCCCAAACGGTTTTTCGACTTAGATGAATACTGTATGGGGCTCTAAATATGAATCTTTACACCACCAACATACAGTGCTTCAGCAGAAATCTGTAGGAGGAACCATTTTCAGCAATTTATGGCAAACATGAGAAGAGCTACTTCTGCACCAAGCTATGACACAGTACGAAAGCGCTGATAAATCTAATCGAACATATTGCTTGGGTCCCAGAAGATGAGAATCAATGGATGGCTCTCTATCTCGCACTAGGCAGGACCCCTCCCTCCCCCACCTCATAGATTGGATAAAATCACGTGACTCACCTATAGAACTACATGGATTGGAGCGGTGGAAATAGATCTGACGACAATTCATTTATGTTTTCATGCAGCATTGAGTAGGGAGAGACCGTTTTTGTCCACACGGAGAGCAACAGCTTGCGCAATTAGCCATTCCATTAACTGATCAATGTATTGGGTCAATCCCTAAAAGCACCGCTGATGATAACTACCGTAGCGGCAGTCCATTATATCATCATTCATTATTCCGCTCTTTGTGACCATGACTATCTCAAATATAACGCTTTCAGACCAGTTTCACAGATGTCATAATGAAATCCGGCAATTAATTAAGCAACGCGTTTGGACGACGACCGATATTGCAGCACTACAATGTACAATGAACTATGTCATGTTGGTCATATATTTTACAGCGTATATATAGGACTAGTATTTAACACGGCTAGACGGAAATTTTAGCTCGATTACATGTTCGTCCAACAATGTTATACACAAAACGGTTCATTCAACTCTATAATTTGAGCAGAAATTCAGTGGAAAGTAAAATAGAAAATTGAATAACTTGATTTTCATGCAAGAAACCGCACTTACAGGAATCAATGATAGAAAGATGTTGTGCTCGTTTCTACCGTTATGAGACATTTCCTGCAAGGTTTGGCATCCGCGAGTTTGACACGGAAAGCAGATTGTATTTCAATCGTTTCAGGATACTGATTCACGAACGCCACTACTCGTAGGCCAATTCTGATAGTAGACTACCAGACACAACTCTGAGCAAAGGAGGCAGGACCGATAAAGCTGTTCAGAGACATTTAGCAAGAAACAAACGGCTAGATAAAGGAAACGTTTTGCGAAGAAAAACTTGCGCAGAATGAAGGCCATGGAACCTGAAATTCAACAGGAGCTTCGACGATTTGCAGAGACGACAACGATTAAAGGCGTCAGTAGAACAGTCAAAGCTGAGAGAAGAATCGTTCGAGTGTTCTGGATTCTGGCTCTCATCTCCTGTTCTGTTGTTCTTCTCTACCAGATCTCAGTGGTGACCATCAGTTATTCAAATTACAACGTCATCAAAAACTCTGGCGTCGAATTCAGAAACCCGAAATTTCCCGATGTCACCGTCTGCAATCTGTTTCAGCTGTCTGATCTCAACGAGTTGGAAAACTATGCAGCATATCTGCGCCGCGTTGAAACGATGAAACAATACTCCACGAACTATTACGATGATGGCCTTTGGGGGTATTTACAATCAATTTCCTCCTTCAACACCTATACAGCAAAGTTATATGAACCACAGAACACGACACAGGACATTATAATTCAGTGTTGGTTGTATGGATGGGACTTCTATAAGCCTACGGATTGCACCGCTCAGTTTCAGATGGTGGCCCCCCTGCAGTGGTGTCAGACCATCCGTGGAGTAGGGTCACCTTCCACCGCAGCGCTCAGCCTTGTTCTTTTCATCAACGCTCTTAGAACGAATGTCTTCGACACCTTCGACACGTGGATCCGTTTCTCGCGTACCACAGGCGTAAACGTTATGGTTCACCGGAGCGGAACGATTCCAAATCCGCTGACGGCAATCGCCGTTTCGCCTGGAACAGAGACGACCATCCTTGTTAAGCAGACAGACTCAACCCATCTGCCGTATCCTTACGGAAACTGTACCGATGATCAGATTCTCGACCCTTCAATAACCGATTCACCCATCTACAATGTCGATTACTGTATATCCCAGTGCCGTCAGCGTCAGGTGATTAATTATTGTGGTTGCATCGATCCTAACATGCCTTTCACCACGGAAGAACTTCGTCTAGGCAATCATATATTCTGCAACAACGCTACTGATTCGCTGAATTCAGATAGCGTCGTCGACGCAGTGAAGCGAATTGTAGATCAGGTTAATTGCATGTATCATTTCGTTGCAGACGAAGGAAAATGTGATTGTCGACCCCCTTGCTTTGAGACAACATATGACATGACGGCGTCTACATTATCCAACTGGCCGCAGCGGATCAAACAGCTGAGCTTCTACGAACAGTTCCTTCAAAACCGTTCCGAGTTCTCGGTCTACGAGGAAATACTTCAAGCGAAGGCAGCTGGAAATCTCAGTTCGGACGAGGTGCTGGACCGACTTCGAAAAGTAAGGCTGATCGAAGAGAACCTTTTGCAGATCACCGTCAGGTTCAACGAGAAGAGAATTTATGTCGTGACTGACGTAGCAGCGATCACCTGGGAAACACTGGCTTCCAATCTAGGAGGGTCCTTCAACCTCTGGCTTGGCATCTCTGTACCGACTGCAGCAGAGATCATTGAACTTATCTATTCAATGATTATGATTTGGTGGCAGCGCAAGAAACCGAGGGTGGTTCCAGACAAATTCATGGGCGTGAAATGACGACATAATGGTGACTTCCGAGTTGAGATGCAACGCTTTCCAAGCGGTCCAGTTACTGGCTTGAAACATTCTAGTGAGTTTGAATGGAAGTTGCACACTCACCTTTCATGCCATTAAAAAAATGTTGATTGAAATCTATGAATACATGTGACATTTACTCCCACGTTCATCAATTTGTTGTTCTGATCTCTGGATCTGGCAGTTCATCGTTGTTTGATACGAATCACTGTATATCCTTAAACTTTAATGCGTTGTACTGTAATTAACCAATTCGTCTTACCCATAAATCAATCGTTTATTTATGTATGTTTACCTGTCAATTCATGTGCAAATATCGTGCAGAATTTCAGGGACGACGACGACAGCAACATCATCATCAACAATGATGATGATAATGATGAGGAGGAGGAGGAGAAGGAAGAGGTACGAGTGCTGGTACCCATCGCAGCTTTAAAATTGCGCTACACAATAGTGACGTCTTATACATTAACCGATGTAATAGGCTACATACACTACCCTTTTAAACTCCCGGGTGAAGTTATCCTAGGAGATATAATTGACTCAGGAGTTAATTATTCCTAGAAGAAATTGATTTTTTATTGTTCCTTGGGATGAAGATGTTGGTGAATAGACACTTTCGTGGAGTTGATTCTTCCTAGGACAAAATTAATTGAATCGGGGGGTTAAGTCATCCTGGGGAATGAGAGTTAGTTCGTCCTATTGGATAAATTGACTAAGGGAGTTAATTCTTAGTGGGACAAATTGAGTCAGGGAGTTAATTCCTCCCAGGACAAATTTACTCGGGGAGCTATTTCTTCTTAGGACAAAATGATTCGTAGAGTTAACTAATTATGTGCCAAAAGCATCTTGTGCCAAAAAAGTTCTCTGCCAAAAAACCTGCGCCCTAACCGTCGCGCCAATACGGCTGCGCCAAAACGTCATGTATTGAGAGTCGGTGGATCGTATTGACGATGTTGCATTGAACTATGCGAATAGATTAAACAGTCGAAATTACATCAGGTTAGACGAAATCGAACAACATAGCAATGCAATATAATTGAGTTTATTATTGTAGGCTAACAACACACGTCAAATAACTGTGTAAAGCTTTTGTACGTTGACTGCCTTATATAGAACCGATTTGTGGCATTTTCTATCAAAATCAATCAGATTATTGTCTCCTTCCATGCTGCATCGAAGATGTCAGCGTGATTAGCTTCACAATTAAGGAACTTTTTGAGGCTAGACCTTGGATGATAACCAAACTCAGCCATAGATAGTTGAACAAAATCATATAATTTGAAGAAAGATTTAGAAGCTGCTTTTCAAATGGATCATTGCATTCATTAAAGTTGCAGAAAGTCTCAAAGTAGGTATACAACATTATCGACTCCATGACTGAAGTAAATACAGTCAACGCCAGGAAGAATCTTGCCACTATGGACACTGAGGCAAAATGCATTTGTCAGCGTTTCATTCTTGGCTGGAGGCTCTGGAATACAAACGAGCTCATTCGCTCATTGGATCCAGGGTCTTAACGAGCTATAATTGCGCCCTGTGCCTATAGCATCAATCTGGCGCCCCACGTTTTGAAAATAGTGCATTTTATGGAATAATAAGTTATTCCATCCTGAAATTTGCGCCCTTTCCACATTTACGCCCTGGGCCACGGCCCCGCTGGCCCACCCCTCGGTACCGCCCTGATTGAATCCCGATAATGTCTGCAAAAGGAATTACAGATCGACATGAAACATTACCAGGTAATGGGAAGCAACCGGGTGACCCAAATGAATCGAGGATTACGCTTCAATAGGGTCATCAATTTAATGACAATACAGGTGACGACGAAGAATAGTTGTGATAATTTAAGCGTAGTTAAAAATCTTAACGGCGAATATAATTAGTTCAAATATATGCAGTGGTTAAATTGCTCATCCAAAGGTGGTGGATCTCCAAATCTTTTCAAAATCCAGAAGCCAAAAACCTAAGCGGATAATATATATATATGTATGTGTATATATATGTATATATATATGCTCAGAATGTCAATACAATTATTTATTACATACAAAAACAACAAATACAGCAATTTAAAAATTTCATAACAATTCTACATGCACGCTTTTCAGCGCTGTCAATACAGTAAATTCTACCAGCACAAATTACCATCCGTTCTACAAAAGCAGATTTAAAGACATTTCCATACTGCCCTATGTGCTTCCGTAGCTGTGCATGTTTTTGGTGCTTTGCACTTGCCTAAATCTGTAACGTCTTGACCACGAGCTTCATCTGATAGGTGTAACGATGCATATACACAGTTCAACTTATTCTGCCTTGGTTTGGCCATTACGCTTCTTCATATACATATTCATGAGTTCAATTGAGTATTAATTAATCAATAACTACTGCAAACTTTCATCGTCAATTATATTGCAAAAACAGTCAAAATCAGCAAAATATTTAAATAGAATTCTAAGATATAGATTGATTATGAACTATTCTAACTTATGACTACCTAGCCAGCCTAGATTAGCTAATAGCGCTTCTTAGGTCAGATATCTACCTCCCACGGGAATGGAGCAGATCTGCAGTGGATTTCTGTAGTGTTCATTTGGATTCTTTCTTTGTATAAATTCTGTCGATTGCTTCTTCTCGGATGATTGTTGCCTCTAGCCTCTTCACCTCAAATGCTTCTGTGCCGTCCTCCACTTGCACTCGTCACGTCCGAATGATGAATCGGACTTAATGTGATACTTGCGTAGCCTCGATTCCGTTGACAAGTATGTCAGAAGAGACACACTATAGATGCTGATATTAATCTCTCAGTCCATCTATATTAACGTGAAAAGAGTTTCTGCATTCCACCGCTCATGACCGATAGTTCGAGAACGAAAATAACTCCTGACTACACACGGAGAATACATCCATCATTACTCGACGATCACAGTACTGTTCGCCACTACACCATTCGTACCCCTCAGCAGTTCTAGACGAACCAGGGTCAAATAACTGTCCGAACTCCTAAAACTTCTTTGAGAGTTCGCAACTTGAGAATTACGTGTTGACTTTTTTCTCAGCACCAGCAATACTGAACATTTTATTGCAAACTTCCGCAGCCCGGATGACGCCTTTCCGCCGTACAGTCCCCAGCAGACGACCGATGGCCAAAATCAGACCTTTTAACATTGCCTCCTGAATGTCAAATTGCCAACGACTAGTTCTCCCCAACAACACTGTTACTAAGGACTCTAATTTAATCTTATAGCGCCTTTACATTATATTTATAGGCTGGCATTAATTAACTCTGAATTAATTTAAACTAATTAACATTGACTGCATATTATAATGTTAATAATACATAAGAAATGTGGGTTTTAATAGGAACATCGCTACAACAGGCTGTTATCGGCAGAGATCTACCAAAAACAAAAACCAGCCGCAAGCTCGTCATGGCTGAAATCATTTCGATTATGTGTACGTCGATTATGTCCTCTCTCTCTCTCTCTACATATATATATAGAGAGAGAGAGGACTATATATGAACGTATATATATATATTTATGTTTCAGGTCTTGCCTGTGCACTTTATGAGACTATGAATGCGTTGGCTATCAAGTAGTGTCAAATTAATAGAACAGCCGCGGCAACTTTAGTAAGTGCGTAAGTAGTTTCTTTGGATTAAGTGAGCACCGAAAGAGCTAATCAGATTTTTGGGTGGTAGATCTCATTTTTGGGTGGTGGATCTTGTATGCGAGGTGGTGGATCTCACATGTGAGGTGGTGGATCTCAAAACCGAGGTGCCGGATTTCAGATCCGGCGAGATCCGTCTGAATTTAACCACTGAATATATGCCCGCTAAGCCAAAAATTGGAGACTCGTGGTGTTGAAAATCGTTCAACATTCTGAAAGGACGAGAATTTTTTAACGAGCGGCTTACGCATCAAGTCGCGCATTGATGCTGAGGTTATGCTCTGTGTACATGCCTGTGTTGATTTAATTCGTTTTAAGATATAATATGCTCGGCTCCCAATGTGATTGCATTATCATCAGAGTTTTCCTCAAAACCCTCTGTTAAAATTCTATGCCTTCAGTTTCAAGTTTGAAAGAATTTTTTACACTTTCAGCTAATAGTTTTAGGTCGTAAACGGCGAATGGAACGAATATGATTGAGAGTTTTAAGATGTGATTTTAAAACGTTGGATGTGGTCAATGATGAACAGCTAGGCCTCCTTTAGCGAACACAAGGGAATGAACGATGCTGTCATCCAAACCAAACCAAGAGATCGCCGTTTATAATCATAAACATTCATTGCACGTCCTCATAAAAAGCCAATTAGAAGTGGCGTATATCAATATTAAAATTAATTGAAATCTAAGAGCAGGCTACATTTAGTATTAAGTCGTGGTGCTCAACAACTAGAGCAATCAGCGCTAGTGGGCCTAAAAGGTTAAGAGTTCGTCCCACTAATTCACAGTTTATTTTAACCTCTCATTAATATGACGAATTGGCGATGCATAGTATAAGGAAAACAGATCCGAAAAGTGTTGACATATTTCTTTAGGAGAACAAAAGTGCTAACTGCTCAGGTTGAATATGTTTGAACTTCTCTTAAATAGCAAACGTTCTTGTCATTAGAATTTGAAAGGAATATGATTTGAATTTGATGTGAATTTGATGTGAATTTAATTTGAATTTAATTTTACAACGAGTGATAAATCTTGATTTTGTTTTTGTCTTCGGTGTGCCCGATCATATAGAATTAATAGAACCAATCTAATAATAGATTTGTGACCTGCTGTGCGAATATATGAATATATGAATATATGAATATGAATATATCAATCAATCAATCAATCAACGTTTATTTGGCAATTCAATAAACAGAACAGAAATTAATGACAATTATCACAAATTTTACAATTGCTATCGGATCACCCAGGAGACCCAGTTAGGGATCGGAAGATCCCGCTAGTTAGGGCCAACTAGGATGTTCGAAATAAAAAAATAAACGATTACACCAAGTTTTAGAACTATCGTGAGATTTCACAAAAGCAGTTCTTTATAAAATATTAACTGAGAGCTTAACTAGACTTAATTAATAACATTGCCATCCTAGTCACAGTTGTTGATTCAAAGCATAATAGTTGGCCCATTATTAGCACATTGCAACAACGCCAGCCCTAGGACTATAAAGCAGAGTAACCTTAACCAAGGTCACTGTATCTCTCATACGGTAGTAGGCTCATTATTAGCACATTGCAACAACGCCAGCCTTAGGACTACAAAGCAGAGTAACTTTAACTAAGGTCACTGTATCTCTCATCCATGTTCATTCAGTATGGCCTCCCTCCACTTAGATCTGAATTGGTACAGATTTGGAATTAGGCGCAATGGAAGTGGGATGTCATTCCAAATCTTAGGTCCCGTGCATTTTATAGATGTGAGCCTAATGTACGTCCTCGCATAAGGGATGTAGAAAGTGGGATTTCCTTTTGATAAATGATAATGGCTACCTTTGTGAAGAGGAAAATAATCTAGGAATTGGCTGGGTAATAAATTGCGGGAGTATTGGTACATGAAGATTCCAATTTGTAGTTTCCGAATGTGTTCAATTTTTAGTATATTTCTGTTTTTGAATTCAAGTCCTGTGTGCAGAACATTATGGTATGTTTGCTACAAATCTGATTGCTTTTTTCTGTAAAATACTCAATTTCTGTAAATTTGATTTGTAAGCAGAGGCCCAAACTATATTGCCATATGGTAAATATGGGTAAATGAGAGTGTGATATAGGGTTGTGCGGGCCTTAGCCGGAAGCACCTTGGATATTCTAGAGACTATTCCGATACCTTTAGCAACTTTAAGTGATATTGCAGATATGTGATCAGTCCACGATAAGTGCTGATCTACAATAATTCCCAAACAAAAATTTAGCGGAAGAAACGTGGGTAATTGGTGTTTCCATAATTCTAATAGTTGGTGAATGCTCAGGTGGAGGCTCTCTGTAGGGTCTGAACAATATAAAGTTGGTTTTCTCTATGTTAAGGGTTAGTCTATTAGCTACAAACCATTCTGCCATCTTATCTAGTTCAATGTTTGTCTGGCTAATCAGGGTTTCAAGGCAGGAATGGGAATGAAATATATTAGTGTCATCAGCAAAAAGTATAACAAATAAAGCCGGAGCTACATTTGAAAGGTCATTAATATAGAGAATGAATAATAATGGTCCCAGGATAGACCCTTGGGGACCCCATAATTTATGGTTAATAGACCAGAAGAAGTGTTATTACAGCGCACTAACTGTTGCCTATCAAACAGGTAGCTTCTGAGCCAATTTATTTGCGTGCTTCGTATCCCGTATATGGATAATTTCTTAAGAAGAATATCATGGTTTATAGTGTCGAAGGCTTTAGCCAAGTCCAGGAAAATTCCAATAGAATATTCGTTATTGTCTACGGCAGCTGATATTTTATCCTGCATGTTGAGTAAAGGCATGAAGGTTGAGTTACCAGACCGAAACCCGTACTGAGCAACATATAGAGAAATCGCCGTTTATAATCATAAACATTTATATATATGAATATATAAATAGCGAACACCTGAGTCTATAGCATCGAAGCATTTCTTGAAAGCATTTCTTGATTCAGTCAGAGTCTCTAATAAACAGTTTAACATCACAGAAGATGTACGGACGTGGATGGTGCAAAAGTGAACAGCTGCTGTTTGATGCAAAGAGAGCAGTCGCTAGTGTAGGCTTACAAAAGCGAGTGATCCGTATTGTGGCTGGTGCTACCTATGGATCTCATAGTAAGCCGCTATATTATCAATTCAGAGTACTAAGACTTGACCATATCCAGACTTTTCAAACTAGCGCATTTGTACCGATGACATTTTGACTTGCGATATTATTATCGTGCGACATTATTAACGTGCAATATTTTTAATTGCGATATTTTGAGAGCGACATTTTCATTCGCGACATTTTCATGCGACATTTTCATAGTGAACCGATATAGTCAAGGGCTCCTACCACATTGTATAGGCCTACAAAGATCATTTTATTCTTGCCTCGGAAACTCATTCTTACCTTACTAGAAATTCCTGCAGCTATAGAAAGGCCTTTGTTAGAACTAGCACTCTTCAGTTCTCAATAAAATCTATATAGTGATGCTGGCATTTGGAATGAAATTCCGAAAGAAATTAGACAATAATCCTCTCTCTCATCTTTTAAGAATAAACTACGCACCTACTTGGTAGAATAATAACCTCATGGTGAATTGCATATTTTGCTTGATATTTTGTTTGTTTTAGTCATGACTCATCTCTATATTAACGTTAGATCTAATTGCTGTATTACACTCGGCCGGCCGTATTTGTCTTAAATTGTACGTAGGTGTCCCTGCTAGCGTTATCGTTTTGATCCCTTCAGGGCCTTTCCTTGTGGCCGCAATCAACCATAGCGAATGTTATTTGATTGTATTTTTTGGTTGGTTACAAAATAAACGATTTTATCTTATTATATTTTATTTGATATATATAAATGCAGGCCTATACATACATACATATACATATATATAATATATATATAGACCTGCACCATGAGAAATATATATCTCATGAAACCCAAATCCTGTAGAAATCTTGCAATTATGTGTCTGATTAGGACTATGTTTAGTGCTAGCTTTTAATAAGGTTGCTTCTGTCTGAAATTTTATGGTCAAATAAATGTTGTGAAATGTTATTGTCGCTTAGTAAATAAAGTACTTTCGTTTAAATCCAGAACTGGTCTTGCAAAGTATGTTATTTTTCTGACGAGTTTTCATTCCCGATGTTCCATGTTTCATTCTGTCGTCTGTCAACTGGAACTTATTTTGTAGGCCCAAGTGTCTGATTGCGTTTAATTGTCACTTGCGACTTTCTTAATAGTTTGTCTACTGATTAGATACACTGGTGTCAATCGATCCCCTACTGACTTTCAACACCATTTTCACCAGCGTTTCTAATTGTTGGCCTTCGTATATGCTAAATTATAATTTCGTCATTTGCGTCATGCATTCACATTGCTACCCTTCACCTTAATAGACATTCTGCATGCATTTCTTTATAGAAAGAGACGCGAATTGATCTGTGACGTTTATTACTAGCATCTCATTATCATCCGCTGCTTCAGAATATTGTACGTAACCTGGTTCCATCATACGAAATGTGGCGACATCTATAGGAATCTTTATAATCTGCGCACAGAGTCATCCGTGTCTTTGACGAAACTGATAGTACGCGTCCTATTTTTACAAGCTTTTCGTGAGAATCATCAAACGCAGGTTTTTGATGATAATCTACAGATCTGACAAAGTGACAATTTTAATACAGCGCACCTAGAAGCGCGCCACAGACTTAACATCAAGAGCAAAGCACTGTCTACCCTCAAATCAGCCACACACAGATAGCATAATCTCATCGCAGCAGCCAAGAAAAATACTACTCGTCACTTATCCACTCCTGTTCCTCCAATCTCAGACGCCTCTGAAACGGTGTCGATTATCTTCTTCATCGTAAGTCTCCCTACAGCTGTCCATGCTCCAGCCCTCCCTTCTATGGCTGACATCTTCTGTTCATTATTCTCAGACAAACTCTCATCTCTCGTTTCACACTACAATCTCTTCTAGCCTCCAACTCCTCCAGCATTGTTCCACTGTTCCGTGTGATCTAAGCAAGTTCAAAGCAAAATACGTCACTGGTTATACTTACATAGTCTGCCAGGGCTTTTATTCCACTTGGAAACCTTTGTGGGTCTGTCTGGCTGTAGACGTCCATTATCATCTTTTTGCCTTGCTAGCCAGCAGTCGTCCATGATGACATAGGCGTAACCATGCAGTCTCACGTTATCCATCACTCGTCATTCGATCAGCCATATCTTTTAACAGTTTTTCAATACAGGAAGAATAAAAGTCATTTCAAGAATATTACACGCATATCCTCAAAAAAGATATCGATGCAAAACTATTGTTCAAGTAAATTTAAGACGTGCATAGTAAACATGCATTTAGTTCATGAAAAGCGAGGAAGACTATTTCCGATTATATATATATATATATTTCGAATATATATATATATCGGCCTTAAAATTCTCGAATCTGCAAACATAGCACTTGATTAGGCCTACCTATAAGCTTTTTTTATTGCTTTGAGAAAGAAAATCATACAGTGTGAGAATCTATTTGGTAAACGACCAATTAATTTTGGCATTTTATGAAAACTATTAAAATAATAATACAGGAAGGCTGAGTGCACATTCAAGTATTGTTCTCGAACCTTATGTAATCATTTTGAGATTGAACGCAATTCATGTTACAACGGAACCTTTCCCAGTGCAACCATCCCATCGGTGGAATTCTGATGACACCATTATCCAACACCACCGCAAGTAATGCTACCAGCTCTGGTAGAATCAGACAAACCACCAAACACGACACGACTCAGTCATCATTTCCCTATTCAGAATCAGCAAAAACAGAGTTAATAGTACTTTTAATGTTTCAGATCGCAAAGTGCACTCATAAAGGATTACGGTAGAATTTATATCTTGAGATATAAGAGGTCTATTTTCACTGAGCAATTTATTCACTCCTTAACGTTATCCTTAAGAACATTAAAAAGCTGTATAGCTATTCGCTCAAAGATGCATCGCGAGGGACACGATCAACTATGGAGCAATCATATATAGGCTCGACCACTGATAAGGTAAACCGCAAAAGTCAAAGTGTCGATTGTTTTGAATCTAACTCGAGCAGAAGCCTGATCTAGATTCTAGCTAGAACTGCTGACAATCTGTTAAACTCCACCATTAAACTATCCTAATCAACTGGTAAGCGTCTTTGATTAAACTATCCTAATCAACTGGTAAGCGTCTTTGATTAAACTATCCTAATCAACTGGTAAGCGTCTTTGATTAAACTATCCTAATCAATTGGTAAGCGTCTTTGATTAAACTATCCTAATCAATTGGTAAGCGTCTTTGATTAAACTATCCTAATCAATTGGTAAGCGTCTTTGATTACAGTCTCCTATGGCTGGATACTACATTTGGATGTCTTACACAAACTCGGTATCTGCGACGAAACATGATAGAAAGTTTTACAGCCACTCTTCGTCGTGTTAATTATCTAATTTTGCTCCTTATAAGTGCGCTGTTACATTCTCAGACAAGTTGAGACAACTGCATCTTGCTCCTTTATAAGTGTCAATGAGAAACTTACTTTTATAGCTTTAGTACTTTTAGTACCAACCTGCGATGATAGAATTTGGTCTAATGTTTGGAACATTTTGCTAAATTATTTACCTTTTCTCACGCACAATTAACTCAGTATCGCAAACAATTACTCCAATTAGCCTAAGCTGTCTATAACTACATACCGAGAAGAATGATCAATCACACAGTAGGCCTATGCAACCTCTCACCGCAGATAGTTATGTTATATAGCTACTGAAATCCGTAGTTCCACCGATTGCATCATTATATGATGAGAATGATGATGACGACGATGACGATGATGATGACTTCGACGAAGACGATGGTGATGATGATGACGACGACGACGACGATGATGATGATGATGATGATGATGATGACGACGATGACGATGACAATGACGATGATGATGACGCAATGTAATGTAAATCCTCAAGAATTTCTCAGCGCCTGCAAGAGCCACTTCAGCTAATTCATCGGTGCTGATGATGACAATGATGATGCTAAATGATCAATAAACCTTTTGAGTCTCTGCATACTGCCTATGATCAGGTGCTAAACTGTCTGAAATTCATGGTATATTTTAAATTCCTATCCTATGCTGGCATATTAAATACCAACCCGACGCGCATGCTAATTGCATCTATGGGCTATAATATGCTCGTCTACAGATCTATGCCAAACTCTGCACTCTTGACACTACAACTGTTTAATTTTTATCCTGCATAACAAGACTTTATGCTCTCTTCCTTCATCTGCTCTCCACCTCCCTCTCCTGAGTCTCCTCCATTTTGTCATAACCTTCTTTTTCCTACTTTTGCTCTCAACCTCCCTTTCCTCCGCTTAGCACTCAACCTACATTTCCTCCTTTTCTCTCTGGCCCACTTTTCCCTCCATTTTGCCCTCCACATCTCCTCAGGCATTTTAGCATTTTAAAAAGGGGAGCAATTAGAATGCCCCAAAAGTACTGGGGCGCAAGTATACCCTTGCCCCAGAAGAACCTTGACGGGTACTGAGGTGAGTGTATCTGATGCCCTTTTGGAGTCGGCGCCTAGCCTTCATCTTAACTTAGCGCCCGCGCACCACGATAACAAGAATCAGTTTGGTTCTGAAAAGTAATCCTCATTTCGTTCATAACTTCAGTTTGTCACATCCTAATCAGGCCTAATCCGCAGTTCAATTTTTTTTATTTTGAAGCTAAAAGAATCCCTGTATATATTTGACTCTAGTTTTAATTTTTCCTACTTCTAGTTTTAGTTTTGGTTTCCGTTCTCGGAAATATCCCTGGAATAGAGGCCATTGGTAACAGAGTTTAGGAGGGGTGACACACGAACTTTAACGGTGGGAGGGAGAGATGACTCGTAGGCAGAATAAGTAGGCCTAGGGTTCGAAGTGGGAAATTAATTATAAGAGCCTATATTAGTGCTGGAGGAGTGGGTGTCTAGAACGGATTGCAATGTGAAGCGAAGGACTAAAATTTTATCGGAGATGAATTAACAGAAGATATCAGCAATGAATTTGAATGAATGGAGCTATGCAGTAAGGAGGTACATTTGCGCTAAAAAAAGACATGGCCGCTCTGAGCTCTCCAGGGATGCCTTCGAATGGAGGAGTCGGAAGGATTGAGTGAGGAGTAGGCTAATGTTTATGGCAGCAGTGGTGAGTTATGGTAGGCCACCTGGTATACTATACGAATTAGGAAGTTCCAGTGCCATTGTGTCAGTACCAAGCCTGGTTAATAAGGAGGAGGGAACCAGCTTTAGTTCCATCAGAGGTCTAACTTTGACTGTAGCAGAGAGCATAGATGGTAAAAAGTTCCAGGAACTAGCCAGGACCTGTTGAAATCACAGTTCTTGAATTTCAGGACCTTGCGTGACGGCGCTGATGGTGTTTTGCCCGCATGGTGGATATCTTACACCGTGATTGAACTAACCTTGATCGGAAGTTGTGAGCGATAATCTGAACACTTAGAAGCCATGCTCTGCCTTTCAATAGATACGATAAGTGATCGCTGGTCCACGACCTTCAAGAAAGAATGGCGAATTCGTGCTTGATTTTTGCTTGATGCTAAATGTGCAGTGTTTTGCGACGCTTTCGTTGCATGATTGAGTCATTCTAAATAAGTTGGTTGATGATTTTCGGAACCATAATTTGATTTGATTGATGATGGAAAAAGTTTTTGTTGTCCGCCATTTCGGTCAGGAACAATTGCTCCGAGGTAAACAAGAAACTCACATTTTCTATTATAGTTCGTAAACAATGAAACCTTTTACACAGACACATAATTTAGAAATAGTTTGACTAATGAGATTTAACAGTAATCATCACTCTGCGTGAAGATGTTGTGAAGATGGTTTGATTGAACGCTCTACATGCTTTTAACTGACACATTGGACACGTTATCGTTATCTCCAAACTTCAAAAGCGTCATTCGAAAGCCATGCGTAGGGCACCAGCGTATTCACGAGCGCTGTGTCAAATCAAATAGGTTGTCAAAGGGTAGTCTGAGGAAGGTCACAGTCCAGTTTCAAGAAGTCAGAGGAAACACATAGCAGGGTGCGTAGCGAATCGCCGAAACCCGATTCCCCGAAACTGATTTCCGCCGTTTCCCTGAAAATGAAGCTAAATTGAGAAAAAGGATTCTGCATAAATGGAAGCTGGATCGATGAAAAGAATTCACGCAGAAATTGGGTTGATGAATGAATTGCGCTGTTTTGAGACAGTTTATAAGTTTTCAATAGTACATTGCTGCTTTCGGGGGGGCTTTTTGGCATTTTTAGCGTTTTCGGGGATTCGGGTTTCGATGATTCGGGTTGATCCCCACATAGCATGAGTGTCTGTATCTGTGAAGTTGGGCACAATCAGCTTCATTGTCTACTAGCAACAAACATATATTGATAATATAATGACATTGAATAGTTCAGCAGCACACTCATGAGATATTGGTTCATATGTAATATATATATATATATATATCTATATTACATATGAACAGATGCAGCAGGAATTGTGAAAGCATCTGAGAAGGAAGGATTTTAATCTCAGACAAAGTTGTAAAATATTTTATGGATCATATGCTGATAGAATACTTAATCAAGTACAGTCAATATTGAATAACGTTATAACTAATTTATGAAGAAGATACTGATTAGTATATAAATGAGTGTTTAATATGACTTTTTGTGTATGAGTTTATGGCGAATGATGTGATCTGTGTTTTATAGCCGTGTTTGGAGGACGTTTTCAAAGGACACAAAGCAGCTTAGGAAGTGCAAAGAATGTCTGTAAAATCAGTTGTGCGGGTGAGGGCCTCTCCACACCAGCCTCGTTTAATCTACAGACATACTGGTTGTCCTGGCTTTCCCGGAGGAAACCGACAAATGTTTGCCAAGCGTTCTATTTCCAAAAGAGATTGTTATTTCGTACACGGATCGACAGTGTTGCTCGATTTCAAAAGACGATTAATTCCGCTTCTGTGCTGTACTACAGCATGCGACCAAAACCGCACGAACAATTAGATGGTTGCCTGAAGCACATGGGTGAACCAGTTCCGCATTCTGAGCACTCCGATCAGGTACATCATCCGTGGTATCCTTCCGGAACTAGCAGTTCTCTGCCGGCTTCTAAAGATACCTCCATTGACCTTAAGAGATGCAGTACGGCAGAATGTGGACAGATGATGCCTCAAGAAGAGATTTTAAAATTGAACGATCAGGCACGTGGTGAATCAGAGGCCACTGTGGAAGATACTGAAGGGGTGGAAGTGGTCCCAGCAAAGAAACCAGGCATTTTTAAAAGATTCCATCAGACGTACAAACAGTTTGGCAAAGTTTTGGTTGGTGTTCATATCTTTACATCAACTGTATGGGGCAGTCTGTTTTATACTATAGCTATGAGGTAAGAGGGCTGTTCAGGACAACTTTTCACTGCTTCTTTATAAGTTTTAGTGCTTTATACACAGAGAGAATGCCTAAATGGTATTGTATCTGCATGGGTTATATTACAATGTTGGCAATGCTCTGCACTGGTTGTCACAGCTGCATCAGTGTCAATGTCTTTCAACCAGTATAAAACCATTTGATGAAGTAGGTTGCATGAGTATGATGATAAATATGTACAATATTGTGTTAGTAGAAAGCTGTGTCAACTGATGCTAGTGGTTGCTGGCTTGTCCAGGCACAAATGATCGAAAGCCCTAAAAACGAGACAGTAAGACCAGCATTTCCGAAACTGTGTTCTGTGGAACCCTAGCGTTCTGTGAGGTGAAGACAAGGGTCATGCAGAAAATTGTCAGTGTGAACAAATCGAGGATTTTTGCTTAAAATCTGTGTATAACTTTACATACAAGAGAATTCATGGGTCATTATTATAGATATTTGTGTTGTTATTAATTTGGTCCTAAACCTGTAATTGTCTGCATTCTCAAGTGTTTGTACCTACAACAGAATATGTTTACTTTTGGACAAAGGTGTCTTCTAAAAAGTTAAGATCAAAAGTGTTCCAAGGCCAAAAAAGATTGAGAAACGCTGAGTTAGACAGTTGACTATGTATGTGCTTGTAAATGCGTGTCCTATGCAATCTAGGCATGTATGTAACTAGACACAAGTGAGGAACGTTTCAAGTAGGAGCAACAAAATCGTATGATAAGTATCTTATGCGGTTCATTCGATCTGAAAAGGACCTTATAAGGTTCATACGATCTGAAAATGACCTTATAAGGTTCATACGATCTGAAAATGATCTTATGCGGTTCATTCGATCTGAAAATGATCTTATAAGGTTAAGAATCTGTCACTGTTTATTTACATGGTGTTATATTTCAATCATCGAGTGTCTACGCTGTACAGTGTGTACACCTTAGGAGGTTTCATAAAATGTGCTGGACCTATGTCCAGATCGATACACTGAATTGCACATTGTATGTACTTTAATGGGAAAATGTATGTATTCGTGTATGTTAGGTTCTGACTTTTGTTATTCTCTGAATCTGGTTTTGTGTGGGTGACTGGCCCAAGATTGCAATCTCTGTCCACTGTTGTTGGCTACTCTGCACTAAGTTGGAATAAAAACTTACCTTTTCCAGCTTGCTGGATTGCCATAGCATTCCTTCTGTTCTCTCTAGGCTCCTTGATTCAAACGAATGCTGCCTGTGGGCTTATGAACATTCATTTGGAAGTAACTCAGTTGTGTATCATGATGGATCGTAGATAAGAGGTTTTGGATTAGATTTGTGTTGTAAATGCATTCACAATAAACTGCATTATCTTATTATGTTATGTGCAAAGTCAGTCTTAACCATTTATTTACATTACTTGTGTCATGCATAGGAACTTAACAAATCAGTTATGTTTAGAGGCCATCCATAAATGACGTCACGCTATTTTGGCACAAAGTTGATCCCCCTTCTCGTCGCAGATTGAACAATATGCAGTACTTTAACTGTTGCATGTTAACATACAATGGAGTGCGGTGGCGTAGTGTGATGTTCGGTGCCTTGCAGTTGTAGGATTGCAGGTTCAAATCCACCTCAAATCACTGCGTAGCGACCTTGGACCAGTTGTTGCTCACCCATAACCACCTCATCCCTGAGTGGCATATGTCCAAATGGGCCTGCCCTTTGGGCAGAGAACTCATCATCAGGATCACATAGTTTACACGTTTAACCCATCCCTCTCTCTCGCATGACGTCATTTAGGGACTTCCCCTTATGAATATGGCTTGCAGATACATTGCCAATGAGAATGTCTACTGTTTGTTTTAGTGGAATTGATGTTGAGCCTACTTTGAGGTGGATTGGAGCTGGTCAGACCATCATCTCCTTCTACACAATGCCTGGTGTTGGTCACTTGGCCGTGGCCTACCTCTTGTACAAATTGGCCACACCAGCCAGGTACATGGTGACAATTGGCGGCACCCACATGGCGGTGAAGATGCTGAGAAACTGGGGCTACATGCAACCAATTCCGGCGTCTGAGAGCCTGAGGTCTCTCGTCAAAGATGGCAAGACTAAGGTGAAGGCCAAGTACGAAGAGTACCATGACAAAATGGAAGACATGCGTGACGACCTTAAAGAACTGGCGTCTAAGGAACACAAACTGAAATAACGCCGTAAAATATTCTGTAAAACAAAGAACTGAGTAAGTTAAATGTCTGTATCTAGCTTCAGATACCACGAGCAGACTGCAACGTGACTTTTCGTCAGCCAAAATTGAGGCTCAGATGTCGATAGTGTCTGTGTTATTCTTTGTGTGTTTTATTCTGTGAATGATACCATTTTAGGTATGATCATGTTGAGGATTTGTGCACTTTGGTCTTGAAGTAATAATTTCCTGTATATAGTTTCACCGATCTTGACATGAGCACACAGTAGTGTTAATCTGATTGGGGGTCATTGCATGATTACGTAACGCTCGAGGGTGGGTGGGTGGGTCTATGGAAAGTTACGATGCGTTACAGAGTGGGTGGGTCAAAAACGGCCATTTTCAGCATTACTTAATTATGCAATGACCCCTTGGGTCACTGTATTGGGATGTATTCTCAGCTTCCATTATCTTCCACCCCAATCTCTATTTAGTCTTCTACCCAATGCTTCATTACACATCCAAATTGAATTAATTGATGGTTCCGTGTCTAATTGATCGTTAGGATTTAATCATTCTATGTTCTGAACTGTTGATGTTAATTATTTTATGAAGATAATTATGCTCTGCTATGTAACATTGATCGTTCATTTTGCCATATTTAGAGTCAAGTGTGAAGAATATGAAGTGTATAGAATCCATTTTGCTTATAATCAGATGCTGCTACATGTCCTTATACAAACTCAAAGCAATTGTATCTTGCAGGCACTGACACTCATTCTATTGCAACAGCAGTGTCATGGAACCGGCCTGCACTCCATTTCTGGCCCGCTGACAATAGTTTTCTGGCCCATAGAGCCTTTCCTAAACACTAGATAATTTGCAAATGAAAGTTAAGCATTGTTAAGGCACAATGAGTTTTATGTGTTGTTCTTGACTGATAATGAAAATTAAGATTCTTAAAGTCTAATTTGACTTTTTTGTGTATGCTAATAAATGCATCATTTATTATTGTGTTATGCCAAACATTTCTGGGTGCGGTCTAACCGAACCCCTCAAAGATATCGTCTCCCATTTTGCTCAAAAGACGTTGTTGGACCATGGCCCATCTGCCACTTGCTGATTTGCTGATGAATGTTGCTACTGACCTGCCATTGAAAACTCTGTATTAGGATGTTTATGCATTGTGCCTGGTAGTCATACAGTGGCCTGCCTACCTCATTCAGTCATTCTGGGCACTTAAATAGCGCCCATTCAAAAAACCTACTCTGCACAGCTGATATTTGTTCAGATCAGAGTCTAATTGTTATTTGTCATAAACTACATTTCTGAAGCACCACAAATTTGATAACTGATTACAGGGCATCAGCGTATTCACGAGCAGTGAAGTTGAAAGCATTGTTGTGGTTACTCTTTTCTTGTGAGCCTACAGATAATCATTTATTGAACATGAACGACTCGTTTTAGTGGTTGCCGCTGTTACGAGTATGACCATCATGTGAGCATTTTTTCCTAGTTCCTGGACCAGATTATTTTGTTGAATGTAGCAGTGAACACTGTAATATCTAGTCTGGCTTATCTTGTTGTGTAGGGATGTTTCACATGTATTGGATGTTTCGCATGTATAACCAGAGGAACTTTGGGTAAATTGACTATTATAATAAGTTATATAAGATTAACTCTTGTCCTATTGATTACAACCTCTTCATTCAATAGATTTATTTATTTTTATTATTAATTTATTATTACTGCTACTATAATGCATTTATTATCTCTGCATGGTTAATAAATCTGAAGTAGAAAGACCTACTCAAAGTCCCCGCAAGAAGCTGATTAAATCAGACTGATCTAATGTAATTTAAGTTGCTTGAAAACCTTTTTCTGAATTATAGCGAGTATTGTATTTCTTCTCTGATACAAGTGGTGTGTGTGTTTTCTACGCAGATGCACACCCAATACCGCCCCAACAACATAGAACATTAACCAAAGGCGCTTCTAACATTTGTGGCCAGAAGAAACTTCAGCTGCCAATGGAGGTCATATCATAGGTGGTCCTAACTACAGAAGCGGCCTGATTTTCTATTGCAAAGATGTCAAGAAATATTGTTAAGAATAAGAGTACAAAGTTGAATTTATGTATGACATGAAGCCTATGGTTCTGCTGTCAGCTAAGTCAATCCCACAAGTACAGGAGCGGCGATCCGGGGGATCAATAGGGACGAGTCCCCCTCATATTTTACAGGGGGACACGTTAATTGTTTGTTTCTCCCCCTCAACCCCATCAATGAATAATTGATCACTTTGAAACATTTAGTTTTCATATTCTTTTTTGTTTTAATGTTTCTTATATTTTGTCACACAAGCACACACACAAATATTCTAGACAGATTGGACTTGGGTGAGCTGGATGAATATTTCATTCCAAAAATTGACATTACGAAGAATTTGTTTGAATTTATGGTGATGAAGTGAAGTGAGTTCATAGAGCAATATGTTTTAACGAAATTCGTAAGTTGGCTAAAGTGCCATTAAGTTTAAAAAGTAATTATGTTGATTTGTTGTGCATTGTTTTAGCATAAAAAATGTGTAAAAAATTGTTCTCATCGTCATGCAATATTTCTTACCCTCTCATGACTGCCTGGGGTCCTCTCCCCCCTCCACCCCAAGCTGCCAAACGAGATCACCGCCGCTGCACAGGTATGAGCTGAATCTACAGCAGACCCAATTTTAAATAATCATGAATTCAATAATACATCGTTTTAATCAGTTAATTATGAAAAGATTAAAAAGTATTACTTTCATGCATATTTAATAGTAAGCAAATAACTACTTTCCTCTTGGGATGAGTCATGAAAACAATGTCTACTCCTATGTGTAGGAGTACTTATATGTAGACAAGTACTAAGTTGGATTAATAGTTGGAGCAACTGGCCAACACCCAGTCGTCAATCAAGCCTTTTCTTGTCGCAAGACAAATGGGTTGTAAGTATATGAAGTCAACCAATGCCTCATGCTCAACCAGCTGAGAATTGGCTGAAAGTTCAACCACTAGATGGATATTTCGAATAATACTTTCTCATGTATTGCAAAACCCATTGCCTCTCAAAAGTGCCTCCAAATTGTTCAATATTCAGTTATCACGATCTCTGAACGAACCAGGTACAGTGGCTCACTGTATTCATTTTTGTTTTTTCCTTGATACCACTTATAAGAATTGTAGTTGCTCTCTAAAGTGCTCCTAGGTTTAGTCCCATTTACCTTAGTTGTGCTAGGCTCTGCGTGGGGTGTGGACCTGTGGCTGATGACCCTTCTAGTTTTGGGTGTAATGTTTTGCTTAATGGTAGTGATCCAGGTAATGACATTTAACGGCATCTGGATGAAAGAGAACACAGAGAACGGCCTCGATTAGTTTTCTCTTCAGGTGGCAATATATTAAATTTTCAATTACAATTTGTCAGATGCCCTTAAGCGCATTGGCCACACTATCCGTTTGAGTCGAAGCCAATGAAACGTACCGAGTATATGATTTATTGCAATTGCTTGGAGATGGAATGGTTTCCTTCTGGGACGTAAATTCGAGTTTGTTGAGTATATCCGTCATTCTGTCTCTGGAGTAATAGGCCTAATTGTGATGGAAGTCTCCAGCTTGTCCTAGAATCTCATATTTGTCATTCTCAAGCTCTCTACTCCACTGAACGGATTCATACACCGAAGGCGTCTGCGTCTTCTTGAGAGTCATCTAAGCTAACGCCTTATATTGTAAAAAACAATTTAGGGACGTCTTATGACAGCAATGGTCGTCGACGTCTAAGCTTAGTGCTTTTCTGGTCTATTTATGATTACGATTCAAATGATCATCGACAGATTGGTTTCCGTGGAATGCGCCAATGTTTCTATTTATGTAGAGCCATGCCACAGATGTCAATTGGCGGGGTAGGCCTACAGTCGGTGCACTGAGAGCTGGCACGCCTTGAACCTCTGGAAGGGTGTTGACTGCATTTTTAGTTCGCTTGAGTAAGAGAATATTCCATTGGTCCTAAACCGGAAGTGACTGCCCGGATAATCCGATTGATCCGTGACATATCACGAAGGGTAAATATAATCGATATAATCTCTCGATCAATCAGAGCTCGATCAATTTTGTCGCTGCCAAGAGACGGAGGGAAGGATGGAACCGATTCCCAGCCGACGGAAGAAGGCTCCATGGAGTCATAACTTATAGGGCAACTGGAGTGCAGTCGAAGGCGAAGCGCGTGCACACTGCCTGGACGATGTGTAATTGAACGTAGTCCGTTATTAGAGCAGATATTCGCATGACTTCGAGACGTCCTTCTGCCTCCGAAACAGACCTCGGATCATTTCCGTGGCACTCCTTACGCAGTTCCTCTCACGAACAGCCGAGTTATCGTCCGAGTCCGAGCCTCGTTGCAGGTCGTCGTCTGCCGTGCTGCGTCTGTGGTGACCCCCGATCGACGCTCTTCCCGTCCTCTCTGGCCCAGAGGTCTCTCTCGACCGCAGCAGGGTAACGATGCCGACGAGCAGTTCGTCCAGCTGATGGTTAAGGACCGTCGACACTTCCCAGTAGCCGCAGTCCATCGACCGGGAGATTTCGCGACCCTCTGAAAAAGATAATGAAGAGGTTGATGAAGAAAAGGAGGGCGAATAATAGCTGTCGTTTTAGATAGCCAGCCCAGAGAAGCAGCAACGAGCATACATATGAATTTGAAGTAAGCCTACGTTCATAATGAAGTCGTGACGACTCCATTTGCTAGTTCCTATGATAAAAGCTGATTGCTCTTATTCTCCCTTTTGTCTGTATATATATATATATATATATACTGAAGAAAGAGAGATTAGACGAAGATTCTTCCTTTCTGTCACGATCGCCATAGGCCTTTTATACCCTTCTATGATATAGCCTACGCTATATATCGTGATATTATTATGTATACTGTCCTTTCATTTTGCAGCCAAACACGAATTGTTCTCAAAATTCTTAATTTTCAGCATCAGTTTTTCTTAGATGGAAATGCTGGTATGGTGCATGGTTCTTTCTATAGACCTAATGGTGCTAAAAGCAAGAGTTACAAGACAGTAGACAGACAATCATGCGCAAACCCACTGCGTTCAGTCAAATAATGGGTCGACTGTTCATTCTGTAGAGTTCTTAATTGTAGTCGTGTATTTATATATCGCCACTCACAGATAAAACTTCTCAGAAGCCCTCATAACCTGACAGCTCCAAACCACAATGATCGTAAGGAATGATTGTCACCCCCTTGCGGAAAAGGTGCAAAAAAGACCAAAACGTTCATTAGCCTACGGAGGTTGCTTGGACCGACCACAGCGAAGCCTTACATGTACATGTAAATATCTGAAGCGCTGCATGCGATGGCTCGCCTAGGGACAGAGCGAAGGAATCTACGGCCTGGCATGGACGACACCGGCACACAAGGTTCACTAACATAAACAGTGACGTTGCCAGTAAGACAGTATCCCGACATCACATTTAGGACCACGCAGAGGATTATCCTACTCAAATAGAGTTGTCTATGTTAGGCATATTAGGCCTACAGATGGGAAATAAGCGGATATTCCAGAATTCCATTCTATAACCAAATTCCAGAACTCCATTTCAGAACCTCACTTCATAACCCAATTCCAGAGCCCCACTTTATAATCCTATTTCAGAACCTCATTCTAAACCAAATTTTAGAACCACATTCCAGAACCTCACTTCATAACCCCATTACAGAACGTTCTTCATTTCAGAACCGCGTTCCATGACTCTGCCATGGAACCCCATTCCCGAACCCCATTCCAGTATCCCATTCCAGGTCACCATTCCAGTGGTTCACTCGGGAACCTCTGAATTCGTGCATTACCTGTTCGCTCAAAAGTGGGGAAATGAGCGATTCCTCTCCACTCCACTTTGGACATGAAAATCTTATTTTTACTTGTTGATTGTGGAATTGCCCATAGCCGAAGAAGGTGACCCCGATGAGCAAAACTCTCATCCCTTCTAGGTCAGTCCTTTGTGTCACTGAAACATGTCTGTACACCTCATTGTCGACCCGGGTCCACTCAGCTTCATTCTATACTGTTCTTTTCAGCCGCGCTGGAGTCAGGAGCCTTGTAAATAGAACTGATATATATCTTCGAACTGAATGAGTTAATTACGCAATGATTGTTTCTGTACCAATGAATGAACTGAACCGAAGAAGGGTTCCATACCTTCCTCGGTAACTTGTCTCGTTCGGACTAGATCCGTCTTATTGGCAACGACGATGGCTGGCTTCAGCTGAGTGACGGAGTTCTCCCGGAGTTCATGGAGTTGGTCGACGACGAACTTAAACGAGTCACGAGCAGTCAACGAGTAGACGAAGATGTAAACCTCGACGTTTGATCTCTGCTGACAATCCTAGATTTGAAAAACGTTTAACACTAACATAACTCGTTAGGTCTATATTTCAATCTATATACGTCTAAGCTCCCGTTAAGTTAAGTTGACCTTAGCCTTTCCAGAATTTCCATGGGTAATAGGCTACCATCATTTAAGTCTACAACGGGTCCCATAATATAATGTGGGCCTATATCTCCGAAATATCTCAGCATCACACAAAGGCCACGTCGTATTGGATAGATCAGCTCATTCACTGGCGGTATTGGTCCTATACGTATTGGACGACACGCAGGCATACAAGCAGAGCTTTTTGGCAAGTATAAATCGCGAATTAAAATGCTTCTTGATCACCATCATCATCATCAACACCACAGCCATCATCATCATCATCATCATCATCATCATCATCATCATCATCACCATCATCATCATCACCATCACCATCATCATCGCCATCATCATCACCATCATCATCATTATCATCATCATCATCATAATCATCATCATCATCATAATCATCGTCACCACCACCACCACCATCATCATCATGACCACCACCATCATCATCATCATCAGCACCATCATCACCACCCCCACCACCATCATAATCATCATCATCATCACCACCACCACCATCATCATCATCATCATCATGACCACCATCATCATCATCATCATCATCATCACCATCATCACCACCCCCACCACCATCATAATCATCATCATCATCACCACCACCACCATCATCATCATCATCATCATGACCACCATCATCATCATCATCATCATCATCACCACCATCATCATCACCATCTTCATCATCATCATCAGTTCCTAAAGCTAGCCATTTGCAGTGATAGTTGCGAGCAATGATTCAACAATCTCCAGTCTCATTGGTGCATGATGATCACCAGAGCTTTTGTTTTGCTTAGTAAGATATTGTTACGTTTCCTTTCATGTCATCAATTAGATACAGACTTTCAAATCATGCAATCGATCTGTTAATCTTCTAAGGTGAAATTTACTGTCGGATCATCTTCAGACAATCGGACGCAGCTGCAAGAACTAATTGCGTTAAAAACAACAGGCTTCGCCTAAAACAGACAAACCTTAATTAATAACCTGCGTTGACTTGATCTGCGTTTCAAGTCCTTTTGGATACATTTTTTCTAGACATTTACATAAGGACTTTCAAGAATATTGCAGAAGTGCGACAATATTATTATGAACATGTTTAACTCCTTATAAGTCCTAGTACAGGATTACGAATCTGAGGCAAGGTTAGAGAAATGATAATATCAAAATAGTTGGATGGGCTACAGGTTTGAAACTGGGTGATATTCTCATGCATATTTTTTCCAGTTATATAAGATACTAACGATGCCCTGAACTCTACATGTACTCCCCTTCTGCTCTATAAATGTGAGCTTACCCGTCTTTTATACAAAGGAAGTATGGACTGAAACCTGCTCATTTTTCAATGAGCTAATTTGGTCAGACTGTTTACTACGTCTGTCCGTTTGAATGGGCGCCACACCAGTTAAGGTCCCCAAGCTATAAAGCGACCGTTTGGCCTCGACCCCTCTAATTTTTCAACGAATTGATCGACCGATATCCTTTTCCAACGCAAACGGCTTGAGTCGATGCCACAGCATTTTAGTTCCCGGAGTACTACGGACAGCACTATAGCCGACGATCAAATCTCCGTGATAAGCGAACCGACGCATAAGCACGCACAGAAGCCCAAGGGATGCACACTAGTGTCAATGCAGCTAAACTGGAACACAGACCCATACATGTCGCGATTCGTACCATTCACTATCGCGCCACCCAAGGTCTCTACTTAACATTTCCAGGAGTTCGTTCATGAGCAAATGACGCTTCAGAAGGATGTCATCATTGGTAACGTCAACGAGAGCCGAGCGCACACAGCTTTCAACCTAACGACTTCTGAAGTCGTGCTGTCAGACATATCAGATGATATTTACATGATTTGTTGCATCCGATAGGATTTTTAAAGCTACGTTGCAATCGCAATTGTGGCACCAACCAACGACGATTATATTCTAGAACTAAACATTGTACAATAGTATTATACATGTAAAGACATCATTGTAATTTGGGTTTTACAGCGACCGTATACATAACCATCTATGGCCTTGAGCCTTCTAATTTCTCTTCAATGAATTGATCAGTGTTGGGCTCGAGACCAAAAACTCAAGACCCAGACCGAGACCAAGACCGAGAGGTCCAGGACCAAGACCAAGACCGAGACCGAGTGGTCCGAGACCAAGACCGAGACCGATGGTCCGAGACCAAGACTGAGACCGATGGTCCGAGACCAAGACCAAGACGGATACTCGTTTTAATAAACAATTCAATTTAATAAGAAGCTAAAACAGAATAACAGCCTTAAACATTAATTTATTTCTGAAGAATACTAATCTTAATAATGGCTCAGAAAACAGTTTTTCCGACAACTCTGAACTTTTGCGGGTTCAGCCATTGGCTTCGGCCTGAGAATATCACACTATAAATTACTGATAGTATACGATAGGTAATTAGGCCTACTATAAGACACCTGACCAAGCAGATCAACATCTGCTGTCTCTAATAATCGAAAATAACCGACAAATATTGAAAAAATTGCTCTAATACGGCAAATGAACACGAGCTCTAATTCAAGGCGGAGACCAATCCCAAGACAGTTTCTTTAAGACCAAGACCAACGCATTCGAGACCAAGTCCAAGACCGAGGGTCCGAGACCAAGACCGAGGGTCCGAGACCAAGACCGCAGTTTTCCGGTCTCGAGACCAAGTCCGCGGTCTCGAGACCACTTCCCTGGAATTGATCGAATGAGATTCTTAACCACAGCATCTGGAAGCGAACCGCCCTCTTTGTAACCAGAGGCGCATGCAAAGGCGGATAAAGGCATGTCCAACATGTTCGGCTGAACAAGGGTCTCCGCACTTCAGGTGCCCCACGCAAACAAAAGAACATGTTTCCAATATATTACTTCTATTATTATTCATTAAGTCCAATGGTGAAAATGAGCCAAAAATCTAAGAAAAATTATTCTAAAGTGCTTTGACATCTCAAAGGCCCAACTAGGTCACCTTGACCTGTATGTTTCGACCTTAATGTTCTCGGCCTTAGCATATGAGGGCGGATAGCTGTAGACTTCTTCCCCGATATTTGGTCTTCCCACCGACACAGCTTTCACTGAATCCACGAAACTCTCTCAACCCCATCTTCCTTTCTCCATTTCTGCTTATTTCTAACATAGTTGTAGAAACTCTCACTCTCCTTCTTTACATTCTTAGATTATTTCATTCTAAGATCCTTATCGCTTACTTGTTTGGATTACTGCAAGTATTTCTCAGTCACGTACTTGCTTCATAAATTCTCGTCTAGCGAAACACTCTCGTTATCCAAATACAGTCCATCCTTTGTCTCCCTCTTTAGCTTCAGACAATTTTTCCATGTTTTGTTCTTTGTCCTTTTCCCTCATTGAACCTCAAATGTCACCAAAGTCATCCTCTTATTGCTCGTTTGTGTTTCGGTGTGTGCTTTTCCTTCAAAATCTCTCTTGTCAGTTCTCTAAGCTTCCTCCAAGCATCGTTCTCTTCCACGTCCTTTATTTTACTCAACCAAATCATTCCCCATCAAAATCACCATAATTAACTAATGATCTGCTTTATGAGAGCCACGCACTCGTATGTTGAAAGCATCATTCAAGTTCAACGAACGTCCTCGGTAAGGCCTTATTGTGATATTATGTAATGCAATGTGAATCTTTGAAAATTTCTCACCGCCTACAAAAGTCTCGTCATTCACCGTCAATGTGCCAAATTAAGTCCGTAATATAGCCAGGCTTTTCGTTTCGTTCTGGTGTCAGATAAAAATCCGGGGAGGTCAAACCGAGGTCAAGGCTGGTGAAGCGAATGCCGGTCAATAGCACCAGCCAGTTTGAGACGTACTGCTCGCGTAACGTCTGCTTGTGTATACAATCATCAATTGATACAATGTACAATGAGACCGATAACATACTGTCATGGGGTCAACAAAAAACACATACCCTCATACATCAACGCATAATGGTCAAAATAAATTCTTCACATGCATAAACTGACATACATGCCATTAACTTCACATGTATAAACTGTATATATACGTCGCCATTATATACAAACAGTGTGCGCGTATCTTTCTATAGGCTAAGCCTATACATAGAGAAATGTTTACATAGCTTCATTTGTGTAAACAACGCTGATCTATTGATACGTGTCCGGTGTACATCATTGCATATGGTCGCTATCTGCATGCAGGCGATGTATATATACATATATGTATATATACATGTAAATGTATACATATGTATATATTTATATACACATGTATACATGTATATAAATGTCGTCTGCTGTATTGTTTCCTCCCCGCCGCCAGAGGTGCCATTCGGTTGAATATTTCAGGCAGCAGGCTGCGACGCCTGCCATACCGCTACAACCATGCCGTCTGTCCTCGATGCACAGTGCTACCTACCATCACCACCATAACCACCACCACCTTTGCCACCACTACCACCAACGCACGCGGGAAATATCGATTCCTTATCGATCCAACCCAAACAAGCGAGATGAAAGCGATCATTCAAGATATATGGCTTTCTGCACGCATGGATAAATATATTTATATTATGTGTATATATATAGTATATATAGTATATTTATATAGAGACATATATGTACATATATATTTATTGTATTATATATATATGTACACGTATAAATAAATACACTACATGTACATTGATCTAGATCATCTCGCTCTCATAAGAGGAAACATATGTCTTTAATCTAATCAACTGAGCTTTGAGGTTATTGCGTCAAACGAAAACCGAATTTAATGACTTCTGCCTCTATTCTAATCATAGACCCCTCAAATCCATGGACTGCAGACACACAGACTAGGTAGGAAGTTGGAACTACAGTTATCACTGCCGAATTAGTTTTTTTAACACAAAGAATGAACACATGATCGATTTCTCTTGTTGCGTCTTACAATATGAGAGACATACTATAGGTATACGTCTAGAAAAAATGGTGTGAAGAAAGATAGACTTGATACCGAAGGCAAGTAACAACAGCAAAACCTGGCTACTGTTGTGGTTTCACATTCGGTGTAGCTCTCAGCAGTGGCGTCGCTATCATTGAGACGCAGAGGCGGTCAGGTGGGTGCCTCCTCTGAGATTTTTAGTCTTTTTTATTTAAATAATTTGTTCCCATTGAAAAATAACATGAGCCACCCGGCATTAAAAGCGTTGCTAACCTCAGAGATTGCTAGCAGTGGCAGATGTTTCCAGCATTATGATAGTTGCATAAACTTCCATTAGCCTAGTAACCGTATATATGATCTAGCCAGTGACTTCCCGCTCTGAATAATATGATCATTGTATGATCATTACGAAATTGTTTGTTTAAAAAACTGTAGAGGTTACGTATATAGGAGATGCAGTAGCCCCCTCTCCTACCCACCCAATTAAATCCAATCCGCCTCCTCTGACCTCTATATTTCTGGCAGCGTCACTGGCTCCCAGAAACGCAAAAGGCAAAGAAACCTCACACAAGTTTATTGCCGAGGACTTCTTGTTGTCAATATTAAAAGAAGTTGTTTGAATCATGATTGTAGTTGAATAATTGAAGTAATATTGCTAGCCTTCTAGCTTTAGCCTGTACTTTTGTTTTCTACTTAAATCCTAAGTAATGTTTAAACTTAAAATTTAGTTGCTGTCATTGAAATTTGTCACTCTCTAATTATAGTTAGTGTAATGCACAATAAGTATTAAACTTAAAAACAAACATTTCATTACTATATTTTACTATGCAAATTCTTGATAATAATTGCCAAATATTTACAAATTACTTTGTTGATTAATGATTGATTATGCAGCATGACCAATCATTTATCGACATGCACGCTATTATCATGCATGGTACATAATTATGGATTTTAAAAGGGTGAGAAATGAAACGCATTATTATTGTAGCAAAGATGTGGTGACGGGCAGTAACTCCATCAACTTTATTGTTGGCGTTCGCCACAGCCATGTTGTGGAAATAATTATTATCAAGTGGTATCAGCACGAACATGTTGAGAACCGTTGATGCAGGAGATCAACTTATCAACTGCATCAACTTTTTACTTATTGCTCTGATGCGTCCAGGACAAGATGTAGGCCTACTAGAAGAAAATCGTTCAATTCACAATTCCCACTGATGCTGTAACCAGAGACCAATGCGATGTGCACTCAGACCGTCTCACTCCTTTACAAGACCTCAGTGCGCACGCGCCAGTCTGTCCCATTCTTTGATATGGGGGCCACAAGACCATAGTGCGCATGCGTCAGTCCGTCTCACTCTTTTATATGGCGGCCACAAGACCTCAGTGCGCATGCGTCAGTCCGTCTCACTCTTTGTATGGCGGCCACAAAACCACAGTGCGCATGCGCCGCAGGAAGTCAACGCAAGTGGATGGATCTGGAGGTGGTTCGATGATATCAGGTGCGTGACGCAGACGACGAGCAATCAACGTGATTCGACCAATTACAAATTTTTGTAACGAATATTGAAATGATCATAAGTGCGGATCCGACGAATGCGTTGAATGACGAGCAATTGCTGCCTCATGCGCGCATGCGTGGATAGGCCTATGTGTGCGTAATTGCAGTATGCTGACCACACGTGCGGTACGCTCGAAAGTAAGTAATAGAGACAAACAGATAGACCGGGAAAAAGGCAGAGGCATACAAAGACCGAGACAGACATAGACCAAACAAAGAGTTGGAGTCAGTGGTTAAATTCAGCCGGATCTCGCCGGATCTGAAATCCGGCACCTCGGTTTTGAGATCCACCACCTCACATGTGAGATCCACCACCCACATACAAGATCCACCACCCAAAAATGAGATCTACCACCTAAAAATGAGATCTACCACCTAAGAAATGAGATCCACCACCCAAAAATCTGATTAGCGCTTTTGGTGTTCACTTAATCCAAAGAAACTACTTACGTAATTACTAAAGTTGCCGCGGCTGTTTTATTAATTTGACACTACTTGATAGCCAACGCATTCATAGTTTCATAAAGTGCACAGGTAAGACCCAAAACATATATATATATATATATATATATATATATGTTCTTATATGTAGGCCTTTATATATGTGTATATATATACATATTCGAAATGATTTCAGCCATGACGAGCTTGCGGCTGGTTGTTGTTTTTAGTAGATCTCTGCCGATAACAGCCTGTCAGCTTAAACTCGTGGTCAAGACGTTACATATATAGACCTATATATATATACATATATGTACACACGTAAATGTATAAACTATAAACATATATAATTGACACTGAGTGAATTCTATGACTAAGCATGGTATACAGGGAGCCCATTCCCAGTCGCAGGACCAGCAAGTCAGCCAGCCACTGGCAGGCAGTGCGAAAACGAGGTACAATAAGTTCAGTAACTGTTTTACACTCACGTTCTCTTGAAAGTGAGCACTGACTATCCACCGTAAGGTCACGTAGTTTAACTATTATCTTATTATTAGTTTGCGCGCCGTAGAAAAATTCCTGAAATGAAGCGAATTAGCAATCAGCAAACGATATCCTCTTTCTTCAAATGTCCTAATGTTAGAAGGTAACTTACTCAGTTTATATACTGTAACATAATCTACGAGTATTAACACGTTTTGTTGACGGTAATTTAAAATAGAGATCATTTGCCCGACATATGCTAAGTTAGCTATATTATAGGGTATACTTTTGTGTCAAGGTTTTTTACACTTTATTATCGGGATATGTTTAAAATTTTGTGAACATAGAAAACGTTTTTGTAGAAGAGCAATAGGAACGTAAAGGATTATTTTTACATCTATGTATTGTAGACTGCACGTGGTTGCTTTACATGATTTTACTCTAAAGGTAGACCTAGAGGCAAAATGAGTTTGTATCCAGATTATTGATATCTTGCTGAGATTACTTGCTGGTTCATGACGACATGAACGTGGAAACCGTGAACACGATGGCTGATCGAATGCCATTAACCGCTGAGCCATGTCCATCTACGGGATATTCATCGCCCATGGACTCATTGTGAAGCAGGACTATAGAGACTTCAAAGATGTAAATGGAGCTGAGTTGTCTGGGAAGACTCTTAAGAGACTTTGCTATCCACACACTGCCTGTTAGCAATGCTGAATGAACTTAGTTTGCACGCCTCTAAGGCAGAGGCGGCGATCTCGTTTGACAGTTGGGGGACACCCAATGAGAGGGGTAGGGGATGGAAAGCCGCCTCTGCTCTAAGGTCATGCATAAGCGCTATACATAATCTCCTCTCTCCTTATCATATCTGCATATCTGTCGTTGGACCGCATTTGAGTGAGTGGAATCAATCAGACACAATGAGTCCATATATATATATATATATATATATATATATATATATATATATATATATATATATCGTTGGGTAGCAATATATAGCGCCCTGCGCTTAGGCCTACCCAGTGCCCATGCGTGGACATGCATATATTGTTAGCCAATCCGCTGGAACCGTGCTCTAGGGTCAATTCAAAGAAGGTCGTGGTATCTCAACTGTGTAGATGTGCGCGCGTACGCTGGCCGTGGAGACAGCGCACAGAAGAATTAATGTGCGCACAAAATTTTTTGTCTTCAACCCAGCTGCAGCGTATTTCAGGAACTTTTGCTCCTCGGCTGATACATCCCTTAATTAGACTATCTCTAGACAAGAACCTTTTCTTAGGTATAAATCAGAATTTATCTCTAAAGACTTTTAGATATGATCTTAATTTAACTATCATCGAATTCAGCTCGGACCTGCGCACAAAAAGTATGAACCATGCATTTGTTAAAATGTTGCAATGAAATTTCTTGCGGTCTGCACTCACTTGATCATCTCTGTACTGACCTAATTACCTTTGCACTGACCTGATGATCTCTGTACTGACCTAATTATCTTTGCACTGACCTGATTATCTCTGCAATGACCTGATCATCTCTAGCTATGAAATACTTAGTTTGTGTCAGTACCAGTGTTCTGCGACTGGTTCTCATGTTCTGCGGGCAGCTCCCGTGTTCTGCGGGTTGTTCTCTTGTTCTGTGAGCAGTTATCATTTTCAGCGAACAGTTTTCATGCTTTGCCGGCGTTTCGATGACAGTTGTTCAGTCCTGAATGCGACATGAGTCACTAGCGGTAGAGGAGGTTGTGCTCTAAAGCTATGTGGGCGTTCAATGTCGTAGTCCTATCCAATCTCACGGCAGAAAATGATCGTCCAGAACTTGGACTCAGTAATTGGCCACTTGGATCACGTAGCACATTTTACAAGCTTTTTCTTTTATACCAGAGCCACGGAGACGCCATAAATGGAGAGCCCGCAGCCACTATCAGCTTTCATCGTCAACCTCGCTTCCATTGCCATGTTTCCCCACTCACTCCGGCTAATTGCCCTTTCTTCTTCACTGTTCTGTTTTTCTATTCATATACCATCTGCGCTCATGCATTTGGCTCCAGAATCTCTCTGTCTGTCTGTCTGTCTCTCTCTCTCTCGCTCTTATTCTCTATTTTTGTAAGTAGCTCTCTAAACTTGTTTCACAATTTATCTCAATCTTCTCCATCTTTGTTGATCGCTCTCTGTCTCTCTATCTGTCTGTCTACATGACTGTCTGCATCTCTACCTCTGTCTCTCGTTTGATCTTGTCGTGAAGGATGACGAGTCGCTTTTAATTAGCTTGGCAACCGATTTAAAATCAAGACATTAGAGCTATATCGAGAGCTATAAATAGGTCTCCATCCTCGTCGTCATGAATACAAATAGAACATCATCCGGTTAATCATTAATCACGCTACAAAAGACATTCGGTTATTAGGAGACTAATTGGCACATGGCCATAGACAAACAAAGAGAAAGGCGGATCAAAAGGTCATGAATAAGCATACAAGAAGAGACAAACAGACGGAGTAAATGACAAGCACAAAACATCAAGACACAGATACAGTCAGAATAAGACATAAGAATACAACAACAAAACCATAACCAAGTGTTTTTATTGGTCCGTAAAGTAAATGAACTTAGTAATTGCATCACTAACAAGAAAACGAAGCGCAGTACAGTAAAACATAATAGCCTAACAAAATGATGTAAGAGACGGATCAATAAGGAAAAAGAAAGAAGAACCCTAAGGGACCCAAGGGATCCCGCAAGCCGGGCCTACCTTTACACAGCAAAGTTTAAATAACAACAGGTCAACAAAATATAGGAGTTCTAATATCTTAACTAGTTAACCAAGTTTCTGCATGCACACAGAGCCGTATTAACTCATTGCAGGGCCCCTATAGGCTTCGAGCTTCTTTGGACCCCTTGAGGTTCGACGTCCCCTTGCAACGCCTTCCTAGTTTCCCTGCGAATTTCAATCTCTTCTTTCGCACAATTACAGATGTCGTTTTGTTAAAAATAATATCACAAATGAAGTAGGCCTAATAAGTGGAGTAACAAAGAAAATAATATCATCTTGTCAGATAATCTTTCATAAAGAAATTCCAAAACATACCGGTAGGCCTACTGAAGGCCTATACTGTAAAGTTAACAAATGTATTGGCCTATCTATGTATCTATCTAGCTAAACAATTTATCTCGTTAATCTTTCAGCAAACAGATCCAGAACACGGTCCAAATTTATTTTGACAATTTCCTACATGCACTATTGCCAAATGATTGTTTCATCATTCAGACTGGATCGCAGGTAATTCTTAATACGTGTCAAAGCACAAAATATCTCTCCAGAACAGTTTGTGACGAGAAGTAAATGCGTATACAAATGTATATGTTTTGAAAGTACGTATCCTGCATTTCATTGTTAACAATTGAAGCATTCATTGTCAATGCAATAAAGGTCCCCTTATTTTCACCTTTTTTCATTAGTCATGCAATGCATTATATTCAGTTCATTAATGTACTCTTGGAAATGAATAACTTCCTCAGGAAAGCTGGTATTGAGGTCTGCAGGATAGGTATTTACCAGTCTCTCTGTCGCATCCCCCAGTCAGTCACCGTTTACTGAGGTCATGTTTGATATGAAGCCGAATTTGCCAGAAACCACATCATTATGCTACCAGCATCTTCTGAAGTGCTGCTAACAAGTTATTGATCATGGGAAAAAACATCGCAACCTGAACGTTCTAACGCCCTGAAAAACGCAGTATCTTCAGAATTGCCATCATTTTGCCACTTTGTTTCTTTCTTTAGGTTTCTTCTTTGTAGGCCTACCGGGTACAGCAGCTCATTTTCAAGTCCAATTTTGATTTTCCCTTTCACCTCAAAAGTTTCTCTTCAACAGTACCGGCGATATAATTATTCAATGAACTTAATGGCTTCGTTCAGATCCATATTTTTGCTCTGCAGCTTTGTGCTTGTCTGATGTAATCTTTTCGTGACGACAGACCAGAACACCAGTAAGATGCAATTTTCCAAGGTATTCAACTTGGATAAAATACCCCTTGCTTCTTGTTTTGCATTGGTTGTTTTGTCCAGGTTTTCTGTAAATTGCTCTAAAGCCATTCTTATTTTTTCATATCCACAGTTGACTGCCTCTGAAGCATCAGAGTGGGCAGACCATATCTAATGTCAATGAGGCGTTTGACAATACTCAGGTCACCAAGGGCATTGGTTAAAATTTCTCAAGGTTGAATTTGAATTGCGATGTCAATAGATTTGATTAGCGTCCGGCAACTTATGCTATAAATCATATATAGAATCTACACTCGTCACTGCTGCCGTAATTATAACCGGTTATGCCGCATGGGCACCTGCTTCTGGTGGGCCCCTAACTTCAGCCTAGTCATAGTCAGCCTTATGGATAATACGGCCCTGCATGCACACAAACCCATAAATAATATTAATGGCTAATTAGTGTCAATGATTAAGGAGACTAAATTTACCCAGTTAAGGTAGCAAATAGATGTTCTTTGAGTTGTTTCTTAAACATACTAAAATTGTGGGATTGTCTTATTTCAACAGGCGTCTTATTCCATTCACTGGGACCCATATATCTGATGGAAAATAGACGAGTGTTTGTTCTACAAAAAATTGGTCTATAATTACATGATGGACGAACATTGTAAGGATTAGCAGACGAGATTTGAATAAATTGACTAGAAAAGATTGGCGGTAATAAATTATTAACATATTTATACATAAATTCGTTGGATTGGAGCAGCGTAACTTGGTGAAGACTTAAAATATGACAATTAATAAACAGTCGTTGGAAGACCAATGACGAGTCATATAGGGACCAAAGACGACACGGATGGCTCTTTTTGGAGCATAGTTAGGGAAATTAGGCTTGCTTGGTAATTTGAAGCCCATATTAAATTACAGTAAGAGAGGTAGGGATGAATCATGGTATAGTATAAGTTAAGCAGGATATTAGTTGGAAGGAGAAAGGCGATTCTAGATATAACGCCTATGTTTTTAGCAATTTTTGATGCAATATTGGCAATGTGCTCCTTCCACGATAGAAATTCGTCGATTATAATGCCAATAAATTTGGTAGTGCTAACTTTAGGAATCGGAATGCCATTAATAAAAAGCTGACCATCAGTAGGCAGAGGGTATTTGCGGTGCGATCTAAATAAAATGAAGTTAGTCTTAAAACGTTTAATGATAGCTTATTAGTGAGAAACCAGTCAGTAACAAGAGACAATTCTTTGTTCATAAGTTTAATCAAGGCATCATAAGATTTATTCGAGGCTAAAATAGAAGTATCGTCGACAAAAGGAGGAAGTGAAGCAAGGGAGACAGCGGCGTAGCGAGGCAAAGTGCCGTCTGGGGCGAAGGTACAAAAATGCAGCCTCTGTCTAATATTTCCATCACTTTATTCTTGTGCATATCCCGGGAAATGCACAAGGGGTGTTAGAAATAAGACGCTTGTTTTGAATGTTTTTATTATATACTTTATGATTATTCTATTTAGTATTTGATTCAGTTAGTAACAGCATCAGTATGCAAAGTCAAAATTCAAACTGTTTTATTAATTAAAAAGCGCTCTCATTTTATATAAAAATAAGAAAATAGAATAAGGTAGTATTAATTAAGAAATAAACCATTTATAAAGCAGAGAAAAAAGCAAGACTCGCATTAAAAGAGAAGTCCGTTGTCTAAAATGCGTCTTCGAGCAGTTTGAGCAGATGATGTATTGCGATGATGTACTGTAATTAGCCTTCAATTTATGTGCATTGATTTACAGTTCATCTTCATTTATTATATGTCTGTTGCTGGGAACTGTTGGCAGTCCTACTTCATGAATGCTTCCGCTATTAAATGCAGCCAACTTAATCTAATAAAAGTACAAAAGTAAGTAAATTACAAAGTAAATGAATTATTTTTAATGTTTAACTGAAGTTGGCGCAGGTACTTAGCCAGTAAGTTGAAATCAAGTTTAAATGAAAATAATAAATGTAAAAAACAGTGCAAATGATCTTGTCGGCTGCAAGTTTGTATTAAATTAATCGCAAAGGGACGTTAGTTAATTTTATTTCGCCATTACTTTCGCACCCATCGAATGAAATAAATTTAGTAATATTAATAAAGTCTAAATTCTCTTCTGCGCCACATCTATCAGGGCTGGTTCCTGTCGTAGGCGACATAGGAAGCCTAGGGCGCAAACATTTTAGGAGCGCCAAATTTTAGGGACGCCGAATTTTTGGGATATTACGGTAATGTTTTCAGGAATAAAATTTCATGATTTCTAATACAGAAAGAAAAGAAATTTAGAAATTAGTTATTAAAAACTAATTAAACTAATTAAACTAACTATTAAAAACTTTTTGACTAATTCAAATTTCAACAATGATATTCAATATCTTAACACCTCATCGAATCTCCCACTCTTTCCGTATTAATTTTCCTTTGCCAGAATCGTCTATATATTTTGACAAAAAAACATTTTCATATGCCCCGTGCAGTGTGTACCTGACCCCATATTTTCTCACATCTTACTGCTTATGCAGCGGAAGTGGAGCGCTCTTATATAAATGACTGCATAGGGCGCCAAATTACCTGAGGGTTGCTCTGATGTCTATAAACATTAGGTGCCATTCGATTATTTCGATGTTACTTCGGAATATCGTATAAGTTAGTTTTAAGTCGAGAAAAAGCTAAAAAGCATTGTACCAGGTTTAGACAAGAGCAACAAGAATCGTGTAGAATGCAACTTTACAACAATATTTTAAAAAAATGTTTTTACCGAAAATGCCGCCTTTAGGACAAGTGTCGCCTGGGGCGGTTCGCCCCCTCGCTCCCCCTTGCTACGCCACTGAAGGGAGAGGCATTCGGTACGTCATTAATAAAAATCAAGAAGAGAAGAGAGCCAAGGTTTTATCCTTGGGGAACTCCATACCGTACAAGTTTTAAGTATGATAATTGGCCATTACAGAACACTTGCTGGTATCTATTATGGAGGTAATCATAATAGATAACTACGGAACCAGTTCAGCAACAACAACACATGCGTAGACAAATGCATAATCATAGGCCTACTGACAGTGATCGAAGATAACGAAACGGATAAGGCATCATGAAATGACATTCATGCAGCTAAACAGACAGAGCTGGACAGATACATGTATAGGTAGGAAGAGTAACAGTGGCAGACACAAGAGAGGAAGACCAGCACAAACAGTGAAAATAAGAAGATAGCAGTTGTTACAAAACGTACATGAAGAAAGAGGAATAAGCAGGGACGTCATTTGGGAAGCAAGGGGCATTACCTCCCCCCTAAATTTCCGGATTTAGACTATAGTGCGTGTAAATTTCCAAACATGGTCATAGGTCATAATTTAATAGCCATATTAATAATAAATCTAATTTAATTTCATATGTTAACATTATATAAAATCACAGATGCTTATGATTGAATAATTTCACTTTTTTTAATCTGTGTAAGCGTTTTTGCCCATACAAGATTTACCAAATCAAATCTTTTGGTGCCACTGAAAACGCAAAAACCAAACCAAAACAAATTTAAAACAAGAAGGAGAACCCCAGTCGCCACAAAAATTCTAGCTTGCCCCTTCTGGAAAAAGCTGAAATTACGTCCCTGAGAATAAGGGAAATGCAGACATACATACATACAAGCAGACATACGGATTGACAGACGGACAGAGAGAGATAGACAAATATGTGCTTGTGGAGAAAGACAGACGGACAGACGGACATACAAAGAGATGATAAACAGATGAAGAGACATATTATAATGACAAAAATACGGAATAAGTGTTCTGTAGCGTGCTGTGTGTGAGGTAGGCCTACATGTACATGCAGCCGGATAAAAAAAGAGGTAGAGACGCCTCCACAGATAAATAGACACACATTTCTATGTATATTTAGGCCAAGACCCATACACACACAAGCACAGACACACACACACATACACACACAGCACAGACACAAGCACAAACACAGGCATACAGATGGAAAGATGGACATAGAGATAGAGAGGGAGGATGCCGTTATCGCACAGTTCATTCGTCTTGGGCAGAGAGAGAGAGACACACAGAGAGAGAGAGAGAGAGACAGACAGACAGACAGACAGACAGAGATAAAGAGAGAAGTGGTATGGAACAGGTAACAGATTGGAAGGAATTAGATGTTACGATGATTACTACGACGTCCTTAATTACGAGGCCATCTAATTAAGTCAGTCGGACGTAGTTAGACACAGCAGCGATGACTTTTTCATAGAGTAACCTTTAATCAGCCATATCTTGTAGGAGATAATTAAGTCGTATACACATGTCTTTGTGCAAATATTCAAGTAAGCAATGATCCTTATGTTTACGCTAATAATTTTATGTAATTATGCGTCCGTTGATGCTTTTAAACAGAAGACAAATCCACGGTTATCCGCCACACGTGTTTCAAAGATATTCCCTCGAGTGGAGTGTGACATGGAGCCATAATAATTTCCGTGGAACTGTCCCAATCCGCCCCACCCCATTTGGTCTGACCCTATCCCGATTGTGTTTGTTCCCATCACCATTCCAGGTCTAGGACATTTCCCATTGATATTTCCTCTAGAATAAATGTCTCCGGACAACCACTCCGTTGATCTCTTACCCAGGACAAATGTTCAGGAGAATTATCCTGGGTAGGAAGTGTTCGGATAAATTTACGGATTTATAAAGCATCTCTCACAGTACAACCTAATCAGAGGCACTCCCGGTGCGAAGGACCCCTACAGAAAGGAAAAGTCTTAAGAGAACGAACAGAAACACTTGAGCTACTAGACAAGATTGCATCATGAGTCACAGCAGGAAGGCTTCACGAGTCACAGCATGAAGGCTGTCCCATACAGCAAAGGGCAACAGTGGCATAGACACGATGCTGAGCTGTGGCAGTTTTAGACTGAGGTACTAGAAGGTCCTGATAAAACGTTCGTGCACGTCAAACCATTCTGTTTAAATCTTATAAGTTTTTCTGTGCAGAATAGGGCCTATTGACCCTCCTTCTTCTCTCCTCCATTTTATTCTTCGCTTTTCCCTGTTTTCCTTGTTTTCCTTTCGTTTGTCTGGCGTCATGTATTCTTTCGTCCGTTCCTTTACATGCGTGCGTCCTCTTCGGTGTGTTCTCGGTGTTGTCTTCCTATCTCTACTTGTCCGTTTGTGTGACTGTTGCTATGCGCATGACGGCATCTCAATATCTATCCATCATTCACTATATCTGTGCGTCAGATTGACATTACATTTTACGATCACTCAGTGGGATTTTCGGCGTATTTTTTATTCTTTCAGACTACAGAATGCCGCTGCTATCACTGACGTAAAGCCAGGGGCCCCTGATGTCGTGGGCCCTAGGGACCACAGCTGCACATCTGTGTCTCTGCCTCACCCTCAACGTGTCCGTGTCGATGGAACAGAAGAAAGCGTAAATGGGCGATGTCGGCATGTCCACCTGATGTCCCATATAAGCAAGATGTTGCCCCATGAGACCCATAATGGTGTCCATATGGGTCTAATCTATAGAATGCAAATGAAAATTGCAAATGCTGGCAATGGATTGAGTAAGATGGAGAGAACGAGAGAATGAGAAAGAAACAGAAAGAAAGAATTAAAGAAAGAGGGATAACACATCACAATTACATGTAGGGTTTCACGTGGTTCAGAAGACGTATAGTCTGTATATGCTAGAGTCACTGCTACCTAACCTGTACCGACTATCCCTTCCTCCTGCTTCCACTAAAAAGCTGTGGTGATGTCCACAACCCACGACTCCTGCAATGAAGACTTCTGCCCTGATGTTTCATTTCCTTAAATGATTTATACATAAGCCTTTATATATATATATATATATATATATATATTTCTGAGTCGTCTTATTTGGTGCTAATTCAAAGAGCCCCTTCGACTGCAAACAAGCTCTGCCTCCTTCTAGGTAATAATCTTGTAGGCCCAGTTAGATTTCCTCTGTTCCACTTACTCTCTAATCTGATTAGTCCTTACCGTTCTCACCTTTCTTTATGCCTCAAATTCCTGCAACTCAAAACAATTTTCTACAAAGTAGAAGGATACAGGGAGAGCGAAGCAGACAGAAATTGAGAAATAAAGACAGAGAGAGAGAGAGGGAGGAAGTAACAGAGAAAGAGAGATAGAAATGGACATAAAAAGACAGACAGAAAGGCAGACAGACAAAGAGAGAGAGAGAGAGAGAGAGAGAGAGAGAGAGAGAGAGAAAGGAAGAAAGAGTGATAGAGTAAAATATAGGAGATGAGCGTGGATAATTAATCTTCATCGCACCGCATCAGCTTTCAATCTCTTTCGTTTGATTATGTAGCGCCTAATCCGCCCAGCGCGCCGTGTCAGCGCTGGAGGGAACATGTTTACGTTGTCCGAGCGCTGCTCAGTCAAGCGCGGATATCCGTCGATAAGATTGCAGGAATTGTCCAGGCAGAACCATAAAGACTCGTCATTTCTACTTGTTCTGCTTTTGATTCTTCATCGGCGCCTCATACATTAAATTCGTTCGTAATTCCACTCACTTCATTGCCCATATGACGATAACGGAGCAACGGATGAAGAAATGGAAGAAGATATGAGGAGGAGCAGGAGGAGAAGGAGGAGGAGGAGGGAAGAAAGAAATGAAGAGGGAGTTAGCCGATGGGCTAATGAAAAAGAAAGGACGAGGTTAGGCAGCGGAAGAGAATGAAGACAGCGAAAATATGAAGAGAAGGACCAATGGGATTGGAATGGAAGAATGCAGAAAATGTTCAATGAAAGGAAGCAGGAACTGAAGGAACATCAGGGTAGATTTCCCGATGATATTCGTTTTTCATATGAAAATATCACAATGGTACAATAAAAGATTGACCGGTAGATAGTCTGATTGATTGGTTTAATTAATAGTTGGTTTGTTGACTCATTGATTGTTTTACTGATTGGTTGATTGAAGGATTGATTGGCTTGTTTAGTTGGCTAGCTCTTTTGTTGATTTATTGATTGATTGTTTTGGTTAATTGATTGGTTGATTGGCTGACTATACTGGTTGATTGATTGGTTTAAAGATTGGTTGGTCTATTGATTGGTCAATGGTTTGATTGACAGGTTGGTTGGTTGATCGATTGATTGATTGAGTGATTGATTGATTGATTGATTGATTGACCAATCGTCAACTTGAATGTGAATGTGACGCCTCACCGTGAATAGTAATTTATGTTGAAAGTATTAAGAACAATCGAGCCCATGACGTTAAACGCAGTAATATATGCACTTATATAGCGCCAGTGTTTAAGCATTAAGGATCAATCGGTGGTTAGTTCTCTGTGATAATAAAAGATATCAAGCGTCGATCAGTGTCCCAGTTGAATGGAAATCCAGTGTGTGCTTAACCACTGTAGGCGGAGCGCAAGCTTCGCGGAAACTGGAGCTAGACAAATTGGATTTGGTCGTGATTTAAAGGTCAACTCAGATTCGTTGGAATGAGAAGGCATTAGAAGACACGCTAGCACAGCCAGCGCTTGATGATCTACTTAAAGGCGCGATATTGATGTCTAGATTATACAAGATAATTATATAAATAGCAGCGTAACACGTGCATACATACCTACTTACATTCATATATTATATATATATAGCGTTATACTAACATTGGTACATCTGTGTTTAACAAGATAGTGCGGTGATATGAGTCAGGTAAGGTGGAAAATTTAAATACAGCATAAAATTTCAGCCATTTCGCCATCTGCTTATCAAAAGGTTTTTAAATTGGTGGAAATTTGACGAAGTTCTGACAGATACAATTTTGCATCAGTTTATTTTGAGACATGGTTTATATATAAATATAGTTTATGCATTCATAACAATTACACTCACATAGTGCAAACTACGTACTTACATACAACTTACATACGACATACAACATAATTTACACTATATTACATTAACTTATATATATATAATGTACCTTACATGCTAACATACATACATACATGTATGCATACATAAATATATACACACGTGATGTTACATTAGATTACATATATATTATATATTTCATTCAGTTCAAAGTCCAGCTCGCCAACCACAAAACCATTTCGCTCCCCGATGGGACAACCTCTGCAGGCCCGCAGACAACGGGCGGGGAAAATGGCCCCTAAGGGAACGGCGATTTTTGAGAAATCGGTCAGGACCATCAAACAACTTACGAAAAATATTTCAATCAGTAATACAAAGGTATGATTTATGCATTTTTAGTATAATATTACTGACACCTAACAACAGGCATCTGAATATTACCGTATACTAATCATTTTTTAGCTATGGAGCACGTTAGCTTCCATCTAAGAGACCCGTGACTCCCTTGCCTAGAGGCCCGGAATTTTTCTGCCTAATGGCCGGAATTTCTGCTTCTAGGGGCCCGGAATTTCTCTGCCTGGGCCCAAAATGTCTCTGCCTATAAGGACCCTGAATTTTCGTTGGCGGGCCAGGACAAGCCTTGGACCCAGATAAATGACCTGCTTCCCTGCTCGCTCCTTTGCATGTTGAGACAACCATTTTTAGATTTATTTTGGCGCTACGCAAGACAAATGGACATAATTATATTGGTTTAATTAAGGCAGAGACGTGAGAAAGAGCTGTAAGATTCATACACATACATGGATAGACAACAGGACAAGACATCCAGGCACAGACAGACACAGGCGGATTTGAACGGAGAGAGACGGGCAGCCAGAGGCGTAAATCAATTATCTTCGTTAAAACTTACCGAATCTTCACAACCGGGTTAATTAATTATGCAGAATTAAGCGCATCTTGTCACGCTGCGTGTCCAATCATGCCCGTCGACTGATGAGGGAAAATCACAGGAGACCGACCCCCCCCCCCTCCCACCCACCCCCCACTCCCACCAACACTCACACACACACACACTGACCGATGATGAGATGCAAATTCAGAGGAGGCCACACGCGCGGAACATATCTTCGGACACATCCACATCCGGACATTTCAATGTACCAGCGAGGGACACACTTAATGTCTGAGTGCTGCCAAATGTCTCATTGTAATCGTTGTTTATAGCTTCAATTCCGTAGGTGTCTAACCCATTAGGCACCAGCCAACGGCATATAAAAACCGAACCATGATCAAGTCAGCATTCGGAAGGTCAGTTAGTAAACAGAGGATCAGTCCACTAAGAGTCAGCCTATGGTTTAAACAAACAAGCCTTAATAGTAGAACAAAATGACATAAGACAGCCTGGGGTGCACACATCACAGCTGTTTCTTGGTCTGCGAAAACAGGGAAGGCAAGAATTTTAGGAATACATTTATTATATATTTATAATGTAATTGTTGAACTGTCATAGAATAAGTAGCGTAAGCCTAAGACCATTAAATTTGATGTTCATTTCCATGTGACATTGTATACTTGTAAGAAGAAGTTTCAGTAGGCTTAATGGCTCAAAAGGCAACAGTTTTATACATCTACACCTATTCAAATGTGAAAATACTTTTGTATGGGTGCGAAACATTGATCAAACATTTCCCGTGGGTGCCTGAGTGACAGATACAGAAAGAAAGTTCTAACATCTAGGTCCAGCGATGTTTGCATCTGTTGTATTCTCGTAATACATTATTCTGTTCTATTCTATAGAATAGAATATAGAATTTAGAGTGGAATAGAATAGAGTACATAATTATGTATCTCTAAAACTAAATGCACAGGTAAAACATGGAACAATGAACTGTGTTTTAAAGGAACTGAGGGATTTCAGCGGACGATATATTATTATTATTAGTATGTTGCGTTGAATCAGTTTCCTACCTGAATGGCAGTCAACGAATCAGATTCAACAAACTCAAGAAGCGTCTCCTCTCCATCCAACAGCACAGACAACGTCTTCTCACATTCGTCGTCTACACATCAATTACAATCATGCATCATTAACTCCTCATGCACATGTGTGTGCGTTTGTGTGTGTGTATGCATGAAGGCAAATGTGTTTCCTATTATTATTTTTCCCCGAGGTACATATGATCCCTCGGGATTCAAAAAATTAGGAGGCATTGTTCTGGAATGGCTAGTCTTCGCCGACGGCTTTATTGTTATTATTATTATTATTATTATTATTATTATTATTATTATGCATTGATGCATGTCAGATGTAGACTGTGTATCTAGAAACTCCATATAGATACATATTATAGCGACTATGCCTGAATCTTTTGTCTAAGATAGCAAGTATTTTAATACACATTAATGCGCATTCATGTATCGAGCATCAAATAAAAGCGACTTCAAAGAACCTATCTTATTTGTGTTTGTCCAACAGAGCTGAAGATAGATTAAAGATGTCTCTTCCAATATTCTATATATATATATATATATATAGTATAGGCCTATATTTTTTTACTATGACTATATATATATATATATTTATATGCTTTGCAGAATCAATACAGAAGCATTTGAGGGACGACCCTCCTTCCAAAGTTCAGAGGTGTGCAGTCTACACACACGGCCATGCGGTTAAACATCGACGGATGGCACTGATAAATTTTGAGAGAAGAGAGCCTGCTCAACTCCCTTACACTGTAGTCACCTCCCGCGTGGCCCATACTTCCCGCGTTACAAGGTGATCGCTCGATTCAATCGGCTACTAAGTATCCGATATGAATATTCATCAGTATTCAAATGAAGTGGAAGACCTTTTCCAGAAGGCCGAACGTACGAGAAGGAATGACTATGACTATGGCTATGGCTAAAGAAACTTTTATAGCGCCGCCATAATAGTACACAGGGCATCAGGGTTGATTATAATATATGTGAAGAATAGCATACTTACTTATATGTAATACTTGCATACTGTACTATATATAGGCCTCTATTTATGAACGATGCATCACGATTCCCCAGGATATATTATCATAATAGTTATGGTTGTAATCAACGACCAATATGAACAGGACTGTAAACTCCCTATGTTTCTACGTGTCACTAGTTTTTGGGCGATAATCGGGAGCACGAATTTTCACATCTTTTTGACATAACGAGCTGATTCGTTAACTTTTAGTTATGAAGATAAATAGAGGAATAACTGACTTAGCAAAACGAAAAAATGCTTTTAGAGGCTTAAGACATATTTTCAAAACTGAGCAAAATTTAGTTTGTGGCGACAACCCGCCGCGACATCTATGTTTAAGAGTAAAACGCGTAGACGGAAATTGGACGAGTGACCAAAACTGGCCATTCCTCTGATATAGATTCCTTAGGTTGTAATAATAAGAGCCTTGGAAATGGTGATCTAGTACTCCTTATTAGCTTTCGTTGAACGTGCTACTGTTTGCTCATGTCTTTCCGTTAGTTGTCACTCTCTGTCGGTAGATTGTCTAATTGACACTCCGTTGCTGCCCTCTCTGAGGTGGAATTGCACAGAGGTCGAAGTTGACTTCCGGATGTACACATGTACAATGTACACGTATGGTACGCTAAAGATCGCTCGCCCAGGGCCGGATTAAGGCCCAATGGGACTCTAGACCAGCATCAGATGTGGGCTCTTGTTACGGGGACAAACGAATTGCACAGACGAGACACATTTTAAATTTAGTCATTTCAACTTTTTATTTATTTATCATATATAGCAATATCACTTATTTCAATAAACAAGTGGATGAAAAAAAGTGCACAATTTAAAATAAACTATTCACTCTTCTGAAAAATGTAACTGTACCTCTATCATAATATTCAAGTTATTACATAGCAAGCTAAGTGAACCTAACCTTTCTTGACCAAATGTCGTTCTCTGTTCGTTTTTTTAAATTATTTTTAGCTGAGACAATGAAGGCTCACCCGGACAATTAGTTAGGCCTACCATCCATCAGTGTTAAAAACATATACAACAAAATATTAAAATTTGGAAAAACACGTTTAATGTCATTTTGAAAAATCATATTACACATGACTGGATGGTTGATGTGCTTGATTTCTTTGCTTTGGTTCAAATTAGCAATATCTTTTGTTTTGATATAAGTAAAAAATGATTCTAGCTCATTTGTAGGATTGTCGTATAGGTCGTCAGGATAACATTCTTCAGAACAGTTCTGCTTCCATGCGCTGGTTTAATGGTTGATTAAAGTTTGTCAATATAGAAACCTCTTAGCAACGTTTGAGCAGACAACAGCTCTCTGTTTGAGATTTGTGGACAATGCATCACAATTGGAATAAAAATTATTTTTAAATATTTCACCCAAATGACGAATAATAGGCTATGCTGCACTTTTTCATTTATTTTCAATAAGATTCTCACAACAAGTAGACAATATTACGTTTGTAAAATTATGCTAATAGAGATAGAAGTGTTCAGCACGATTAATTTAGTGCAAATATTAATCAGCCCAAAGATAAAACAAGACTTTCAAAATTAAAAAATATGACTGCAGTTTTTTATTGCGTCTATTTTATCTTGTTTACAGGCTCCTTATTTATTTGTTTGGGATGGCGGGGCCCCTACTCAGCCCGGTGCCCCAAGCCATGGCTTAGTTGGCTTATGCCTTAATCCGGCCCTGCGCTCGCCGATTCCGTTCACAGCTTCATTTAAGCCAGCTTTCTTTGCGGTTTCGCGGCCGGGTTTAGACATTTAGTAGTCGTTGACATGAAGTTGGCCATAGATTCCGCATATATAGTGCATTTGACCTACAATGTATGTAATCGTAGGAAGCATGAGGTCGCAGTGCAGCTGTTGTGACTTAGGCTTGACACGCAGCAGACTTAGTAAGGTATACTCTAGTCTCAGTCTGATGGCTTTCTAATAACGATCCGCTAGGAGTTAATGCTGCTTCGAAGACTGCGATTTATGAGGTAATCACAGAGTTGGGGTGAGATATCACAGAAGATTGTGCATGAGAACTGCGGCCGCCAATGGTTACAGAACGTATATCCAGGTCTAATAAGCATAAATAGAAAGTTTCTTGAAACTTTGGATTTTAAGACCTCACTCAGTTTTCTGCGCATCTACATAGCATTGATTTTTGTGTTCTAAGTTGCCAACGGTCGAAACTAACACCTCGTCTTAACCCTTTATTCGGTAATGTAGAACGCGTGACAAATCGAATTGCAACTAGCCAAGGAGCTGAAGACCAACAGGATAGGTCCTAGCACTTTTTCAAACGACAAACCTTCTGAAAACCAAAATTATTACTAAAGAACCGAGTGGCCAAATTTTTATAGATTCATTTTGCTTCTGACGGCAACAATTAGTCTAATCTACGTATCTTAAGCAAGTAAAGTGAACAATCTTTATTATCCCGAGATAAAAACCCACAGTTTCATACAAAAAGTATAGGCCTACTGATGTTAGTTAAATGATTATCTATTGAGATTTCAGTAGACCTTGTGGCTTCCAGAATCCATGGCATTTTTATTATAGGTGGTTTCTGCTATGTTATCATTTCTCGGGACACCCATAAGCGGAGAACAGGGAAGCCTCCAACGCTACCGTTCTGATCGTTCTGATGAAGACATAGAAGTCTTCGCAGGCTGAACCAACGAGTCTCTCTCCCTCTCTCTCTCTCTCCCTCTCTCTCCCTCTCTCTCTCTCTCTCTCTCTGTCTCTCTCTGTCTCTGTCTCTCTCTCTCTCTACTATATTGATTTTGCGTTGTCACAAGATATTAATCTGAATTTTTATCACGATTGTCGCTGACCTTTGGCTTCGTGGGGTTAAACCCACCAAACCCTCTGTCCTGCAAACCAACACTATTTATTCAGCGTCAGATGAGAGACTGGTTCTTATATGATTCCCAATGGGGTTTGTTCCGTTTGCGCAAGAATCTTCATTTCCATTGGTAGGCCCTACATCGACCGATTGACTGCAACTGGATTCTCACAAAGCATGCAAACGGAGCATACCATTCTGGCTATTTCAGTTGCAGATTTGTTCTGATTAGCCTACATTTGGCGCCCGTCATAGGCGGAGACTTAGGGGAGAGGAGTGTTTTCCTCTCCTAAATTTCAGATGAATGGGATGGAAGTCGTTGTTATTGTTGCAACTTTAATATTAGTATTAAAAATAATGATATTGCTAGATTTTTGCGACAATTGAGTTTTTGTCATAGTATCGGCTTAAACCCTCATATCTCAACAATGTTTCATAAATATTTCCATCAATACTGTAAGAACGCTGAGGATTCGACTTAAAACTAGCTCTACTATTATATTAGATGCTTAATGAATTAGATTATGTTAGGGGAAACTAGCTACACATAAAGAGACAGTTCAGATACAAACTATCTTTATTAAACACAGAATAGATAAAGTAATAACATAAATATGGTTGTCTAAATACAGAACGATACAAATACTCACGAAGTGATAATGATGTGAGATGCTAGAGGTTGAACATGAAGCTAAGTTATTAATAAATTATGTATATTATAATAGACAGATCTGACGTACTAAGATACCTGATAATTTCGGAAGTCAGACTGCAAAGTTCCTAACAGTGCTGTAGCTTATAAGTCACTTTCATCAGCCAAAGAGGAAACTGGCCTATCCTAGAACAGACTACTTCAATTGGTCAGCTACTGACCACTCAAGGATCAGATATTTACCACTCTAGCAATGAGGGCTGACTGTAACTGCTAGAGCCTACACGAGTTACTGACAGAACCTATACTGTCTGAATTAGTGAATGTTCAGCTAAACCTAATGTATAATAATGATCTATATATATAAATTGTTCAAGCCTATCTATTGTAATGTAACGTTCAGAATAATCACGGTTACAATACTATTAACTGGAAATTTCTACTGTGTTTTCCGCGGTTCATCCAGTTTTGCTGCATTCATGTTTGGGAATTGAAAATTTTCTTATTTGCCCCTATTCGAAACCCAAAATGCTACGATCTGCCCATCCAAAACCCAGGATCACGTCTCCGTCTATAAGGCCTGTTGATAAGTTTATCTCCGTGACATGGCTTTTGTGTGCGGCGCTGAGCAATTGTTAAGATTGCTCATTGGTGACAAACTGTGTGTAGTCTCAGTCATCCTGTTACTTTACTACCCTGTTACTTTATTAATAATCTGCTGCTCTGTTCCTCTGTTGCTGAGCAGGCTGGCTGCTCCCTCATCCTGGAGCATTCACGCTTCATTCACTTTGAGGACGGCTCAAATTAAGTAACATGAGTAACAATAGATTGCAGTGGCTATAGACTTGTTTAAACTATCGCAGATCCTCAGAATATGGTGAGGCGCTTGTGGACACAACATGTCAAAACTAATTATTATGCCCCGCGGAATATGCGAATTAATTTTTTTCGTAAATTATGCGAAATATCGCAGAGGTCTAATCGCACAAACTATGGTCTCTAGTAAAAGGCCCAATAATAGCCAAGACAAGCCAATTATAGTTGACACTGACCGAAATTTCCGAACTTTATGCAATGAATTGCGAAAATTTTACTTTTAAAAATTATGCGAAAAGTTGTGAAATCGCATAATCGCATAAACCACGGGCCCTAGTCATTATGTATTTCTAGCAGAGCGCTTATTTAATCCATGATATTTACATTTACAGCAACTATTATGTAAAAACTGTATAGATGATAATACTCTTGAGTTTATGGCATATAGCATATCGATTAAGTTGACGCATGTGGCGGCGCCTACATGTATAAAATTGCAAAAAGGTGATACCGCTACTATAATAAAAATAAAAATAATAATTATTATTATTATTACTACTAGTAGTACTTCCATTTCCCCTACTACTACTACTACTACTACTACTACTACTACTACTACTACTACTATGATTAATACTATTAATAATAATAATAATAATAATAAAGATTACAATAATATTGTGATAGCAATAACGGTTGCACGCCAGTGTTATTTATGCAATGGATATCGTGGAATAGGGGACGTTCCAGATTTGATTTAATTCCTCTTTATAATTCTAAGAGTGCCTTCGTACACCTCTTGCACAAAATTGTAATGATGGTAGTAGTGGAACTTGTGGGAGGTACTAGGTGGAGTAGTAGTAGCTGTAGTAGTAGTAGTAGTAGTAGTAGTAGTAGTAGTAGTACTAGTAGTAGTGGTAGGTGGAGTAGGGGTGGAGTAGTAGTAGTAGTAGTACTAGTAGTAGTAGGTGGAGTAGGTGAAGTAATAGGTGGAGTGGAAGTAGTAGTAGTAGAAGTAGTAAGGGAAGTATTTGTTATTATTATTGACATCATTGTCGTCGTCGTCATCATCATCATTAGTGTTAGCAATAGTAGTATTATTAATATTATCATTATTATTATCCACGTGCCCCGTAAGTAGGCCTAGTTGTATTTTGAACGTACTCAGGGAAATGAAGATGCTAATTCCTCCGGCCGATCGTCGTCTGCCATCTCTCATGAGGAGGAATTAAACTGCACCGAATAGGGATCGCGAGCACCGTTGGTGAATTATTGTAGGCATAAACCTATTCATTATTTATTAGACGTAAACAATATAATTATAGAACCTCAGTTACAATCTGGTCTGTTGTCTGATTGTCTCGGAGGTTTACAGATGCAGTTGGCATCAGAATCATCGTCCAGTGCGATGATGCCGATCAGCGCATGGACGGGCTTTTCAATAAGTCCAGTCGAAGTCGTTATGTGTGGCTAGGGTCCGTCGAGGTGTACATGCTTTGAATTATAAACTATTAATGTTAAACTCTTCGTTAACTCAGTTTCGGCTCTTGTCGGGATCTGTCGGGATCCGACGATGGCGTCCAACGGAGATAATAAGAATACAACCTACAGTGAAAATTAATTCATCAAAATGCTCTTGAGACCATAATAAGTCTTAATCGAAATAACCAGCCTGTGGGTCTAGCGTAGGCGCACCAGCTCCTCATGCCTAATGTTGTGGTGAAATGTGGATACCTGTGCCCTCACTTTTCTATTCGATACTGCTGCCTTACGCCAACTGACTCTAACCGTAAATTCGCATTGTCCATTAAGCTATCACCTACATGTGTGGCTGTTGTGCTTCAGTCAACTTTCACAATATTGGGCGGTCAAAAATAATTACACAAATGGGAAAAGAAGGTGAGATATTTGCCCCTCATTATACAGATTAAAGTTACGCCCCTGCGTTGACCTGTGACCTGTCCGCGTGTACTCGAGCATCTGCATCATCTGTTTTAAATGATGCAAGTGCGATACATGAAACTTAAAAAACAATCGTTGTAAAACGTTGCAAACGAAATACTTAAAATCCATATTTCCTTAGCGTGCTAATATTTTATATAGACCTGTTTCCTGTTTCCTTCATAGCTTTCAAGTTAATAGCACAAAATTAACTTCCGAGAAAATGGCGACATCATCTTTAACTGTGACTGACAAATTGAGACCACCGAATTCGTTGACTTAGTTCAATAATGTGTAGGACTCAAGGTTGAGGTTTGACCTTACAACGGTTCTCAACTGTATCTATTATCTATGGCTCTATGTTATCTCTAGCCTGTCTGTATTTCTGATAGATCGCTGAGGCCACTTTCATATATATTGCTCTTGAATTGCATAGGTCACTGAAGCATGATAGCTTGTATCCGGCGGTGCTTTAAAGGGTTGCAAACATGTTTGTAACGACGACCATACATATTGAATGACTGCAGGTAGCAGTCATGTGGCTTAGTCTGTTGCTGCTCGAGGAGGAGTGTCCTCATACAGAGGATGTGCCCTCCACACCTGCCCAGACGCATTCACAAGTCGTATGCAACGTTCAGACACTTCTGTAGGTGTATTATACACGCCGAAGTGCGACTGCCTTTAGAAATGATGCAAGACTGCAATTACTGCTAAGTGCCTTCAGTTGATGGAAAGAATAAAACACGTCATTTCTGAAGGACGCGTTTTTGTTCGTCGCTAGTTTTGTTATGGCTGGGTAAAAGCGTGAAAGATGATTGAGTAGTAGTTCCGTTGAATAGATTAGCAACCAAGACGTGGCTCAGGGTTTCGCGTTGCTAGGGAACCAATCTCTGAAGATAAAAAGAAACTGCACCGACGGCGGACTTTGGCGTATAAAGCAAACTAAAAAAAATTGATTTTTGAACATGATGTCGACTAAATATTGAACCAAACGAAGCAGGGGATTGGCTTAATTGGAGGATTGGCCTAATTGGAGGATTGGCTCAATGTTACTAAATAGTCGAACGATATATATTAAGCTGTCGACCAATGTCTGATGTAACGATAGCGTCAGCCGATCATTGTACCAATCTGTGTGCTGAAGACCTACACAACCTTCCTGTTGCCTCTTGTATACAATAAATAATACTATATTGTTGCAATGTAATGCACTGGCATCTCTCTGACAATCTGTTTACCTTCAGATCACAACCAAACATTCATCGTTTCCTGGACTTATTTTTTCCACCGTAGATTGTGTCCATATATTCTCGTACTCCAATGGGTGCATGCTGCCGAAAAATCACTCTAGCTCTAATTTCACTTTGTCTCAATCTACGTATATCGAATCCAGAATTGACATGATGGTTCATTTTCAATTGCACTTGCTTAATGGAGAAATCGTATATATATATATTATATATATATTATACATAATGGACGAAATAAATTGAATTGAGTTAGATTGAAATTGAATTTGAATTTAACCGAATATTTTACTTGAACCACGACTATCAGACTACAGAGAATAATTGTAAGAGTGACGCTTTCGATTATTTCTTATTCATTGGAGGTGTATTGGCGCCTGCGAGAGAAGCGTGTCAGCAAGAGTGTTACACTAAATGATATGTGATATTCGATTATTTGAAAATAACACAATTTCTCAATAACGCAGTAATGCTTATATGAGTGGCAGTGATCAATAAAGTAGCTACAAAACAATAACATACTAGTTAATATTTTCATATAATGATCTCTGGATAAATTTAGAGTTGTCTTTGGGTGGGAGAATATGGTTGTGTGCTCTATAGATCTTAATTGGTGACGGAGTGGAGGTAGGAGTTGGTGAAGAACATACTTGGAGTTATGCAAGACGGAGAGGACGAGTGTGGCATCTGCTATGTCTGCTAGTTCAGAGATTATTGAGAAGGATTGTCCTAAGTAACCTAGGCGTTTAGCTCTTCTTAGGATTCTTTCCAGGCGCTCATTGTCCACCGAACTCCTTACGGTGTTAGGGCCCAATGGATTACCTAGCTTTGCGCTACGTAAATCATGGAGATGTTGCGCTGTTCTTACTTACCGAAGCTGGTCTGAACGGCAGCCATGTATTCAGAGGTCATGAACTGCTGGAGAAGGGAGGTTTTTCCCACCCCCTCGTCGCCAAGAACAAGAACATGCACCCTTCCGTCGGGGCCTTTGTCCGTTTCCGGTTCGGGCGACAGCTCTGCGGATGTACGTCTAGCGGAAGTGAGCGATATTGAGACTGCTGCAGCGGCCGAGGCAGAAGGCATATCCGGTGCGGAGACGGATCCTACGAGAGAGGAGGGAACGACCGGAGGACAGATGGGTGAGATGGAGGGCGACTTAGAGGCGGTGGATGAGCAGGAGGTCGACGACGACCGGCGTTTGATGGAGTCACCTCGGTTGACGATTCCCTTCGACGACGTCGTGAACTGGCGGACGACGTAGCAATCGTCCGCCTGAAGCAGCTTCAACTCCTGGAGCTTGGCGCTGATCGCCTCCTCGAGGGAGATGCCACCGCTTCCTCCTCTTCTCCTCTGCTTCTGCGATTCCTCCTCCTCCTCCTCCAGTTGCTGCACCTCCTTGAGGTCGCGGAAGCTGACCGGGCGCTTGATCTTCTTCCAGGAGCTGGAACGACTGTGCGGCGCAGAATGACAGCGCAGCTCCTGACGAGGACTCGGAGCACGAAGACACGACGAGGCCGCCACTGTCTTTGGAAGGTCCTTATGCATGACCAGGCCCCTCGCCATCTCCAGAGGTGCCACAGAGGCGTAGGAGAAGGAGGACAGCGACGTAGGACCCTTTCGACGCTCAGAAGCACTCCTTCGATGTGGGTATCTACAGCTGGAGGTCCACGCAGGGCTTCTAGGCTGGATGCTATCCTGCCCGTCGTCCAGCAAGAGACTAATCTCGATGTCTGGTAGGCTGTCGTGGCGGCCATAGTCGACGACGTCCTTGACGGGAATAAGGCAGCGGTCGGCGGCGTAGGTGGATGAAGACGATGGAAAGGGAGCCTGAAAGGGGGAAGGGGAGGCAGTGATGAAGGCAGCAGCGGCACGGGCAAAGTAGACGTCGAACTCGTCCTGAGGAGGAGGCTGGTCGTCCCTCTCTGCCACCTCCATCGTCGGACGCCGGTGCCACGCGGCCCCAGAGGATATCATCGGACCAGTCGACGCACAGACGATGATCTACACTGGCGCAGCATAAATCAGATGGTCATCACGTGACAGTAATATATGTGCATACTTAGCGTTTTATTTATATTTGGTTTTAAATGCAGCGATGGATCAACTCGTTGTGCTGCTCGGACTCTGGCAGTGCCAGTCCCAGGTAAGGACAAAGGAGGAGGTCGACGCTAATGATCTTTGTTGTCACTCGGTGTCTTTAAACTGCAGCGACTCGTTATAGAAGTGTATCCACGGACAATGTCTTTGTACTGCGTGCCTGTGTGATATACGTCTATATGTTATATATATTACATATATTTATATTTTATATATATTATATATATAATATTTGTTATATATATATTTGTTATTATATATATATAATATGTAAAGGCCTATGACTTTGCATCGAAAGCCAGTTCCGATACGCGCCTACTGTGCGGCTTTGTCTATGTTGTATCTGTGTATAGACAATTCGATCAATCTTCACAGTCACACAGCTTCTGTAAGCCTATTTGGAAGAAACTCCGCCACTGATAGCACTCAGGCATTGCCAGTCCAAAGACTGTATAAAGAAGGAGGGCGACAATAATGATCCTTGTTCTCGCACAGTGTCGTTATACTGCAACCGCTACCACCGCCACTATATAATGAAGGCCAATTAAGATGAATCCTCTTCGAAACTCCGCCACTGGTAGAACTCGGCCAGTGCCAGTCCTAAACCTGGATAAAGTAGGAGGGCGACGCTAATGATCTTTGTTATCACACAGTGTCGTTAGACTGCAACAACCACATGAAGTCTTCTAAACTCGAATAACGTCATACATCGTTGTACACACGCACTCCAGACCACTGCGTCCATTATTATGCTTTCTCAGTCTTAAAATGATTTCATCTAGACTCTCTTCTACGCTAAACATAACTACAAGAATCACGAGAAAAACAATTAAGGAAGAGAATTTCAATGCAATCCAAACAGTCGCTCAACCTCCACATTAATAAAATTAATTATTTTTCTGACAAAGTAAACATTCCATTCCGTAACCAAGCGTGACTACTGATACTGTGTCAACGAACCGTGAACTGATCATCCGCAGCTATAATATATCCACCTATGAGTGTCGTTGTTACGGTTATACCTACACGTCACGCGTGAAAGCCGACGCAGTTGATGCTCCAGCGACTTGTCGGTTTGTAAGTAAGCGATGTAGACGCGGTCTCTTGATTAACTACGGACCGCGTTCGGCGGGAATAAAGCGCCTTGGAAGCGACCGTGTACGGCAGTAGCCAGGCCTACTCACCGCAGCGTCCATCGATTAGCACGTGCACCTTATACCCCGTTCACGATGGGCCTGCCACCCTGTCGATGTCTGCCTTAGTGTCTGTCTATATGTGTCTCGGCGTTCTTTGTCCGCAAGGCGGTCGGTCTTGCGCGGAAGCCGACGGCGGCGGATTTGAGACAAAGAAGGCGCAGGAAGTCCATCGCTGGAGCGGCTGCCTCTCAGCCGCTGCTGACTCAGCTCTGGCGGCGCTTGACAGCCGTCTGTCTGGCAGAGACAGACGCTCCTCAGACGTAACCTTGTGCATCGGCGCACACGCCATGACTCACCTGCTCCTCCACCCCTCTCTTTCTTCTCCTTCTTCCATCGTCCTCTTCCTCCTTAAGCCTCTCCTTCTCCTACCACCACATCACCTCCTCTTTATCTTTCTCGTCTTTCTTCTCAAACCTCATCCTCTCCTCCCACCAGATATTCCCTCCTCGTAATTCTTCTCCTTCCGTTTCTATATAATATCCTCCTTCTCTTCTTTTCCATCCTCTCGGTCCTTATCCTCCCACTCCTCCTCCTCCTCATCCAATTCGTCTTCCTTGTCGTTCCTTCTCCGTTTCCCTCCCTCCCTCCCTCCTTCCTTCCTTCCTTCCTCCCTTCCTTCTCTTTTATCCTGGGTCAGCTGCTGCGACTGGTCTGCTGCGTCGATTCAGTGCCACGCACGCAGCAGCCCATCTCCAGTCTCCAACCATGCATGCAAAGCCCAGTCGCACGACGACCAGAGCGACGGAGGCTGGGAATAAGGGAGGAAATACGGGAGATATGGAGGGAGGGAAGCAGGGAGGGAGATGTGGAGACAGGGAAGGAGGGAGAGAGATGTGGATTAATGAGGAGGGGATAGATGGACGCTGGAAAGGAGGGGAAGAGGTTACGACAGTCCTTCCAATCCCTTGCCTCGCCCAATCGCATAGGTTTAGAACAGAATCAACCGACAAGTCCTCGCAACCTACCATCATCATAACGAATTCATGGATTCATGGGAACATAGGAATGGTCATTGATATCACCTGAAAGTAGCTACAGGGATTAAGGAAGGGATGGAGCGTAGGAGGTAGGGAATGATGACGGATGGAAAAATGGAGGGAGAAAGACAGAAGGGAAGGAGGAAAGGAAAGGAAAACTGAAAAAAGGAAGGAAGGACGAAATGAGGAACGGAAGGAGAGGAAGGAATGATGAGAGAGGAGGGATGTATGAGAGACAGGATAGGTATTGAAGAAAAGATGGAGGAAGGAAAGAAGGTTGGAGGAAGAGATGGAAGGAAGGAATGAATGAAGAAAGGAAGGGAGGGTGGGTGGGTGAATGGATGGAAGGGAGGAATGGAACTAGGAATGAAGTAAGGACGGATTGATGGATCGAACGAAGGAATGGATGTAAGAATATGTGAATGATTTCATGACAGAAGGAGGAAAGGAACTTAGGAGAGAAGTAAGGGAGGATAGAAGGAAAGAAGAGCTTGACACTGAGGAAGCCTTTGTACGGTCAGCCCAAAGGGCCAATGGATCTAGATCGGACACAGTGTGATGCATCCGTCCTAGATCTGTCCGTCAGTCCGTCACAGGTCTTTAAATGCTTGCTCACAGGTCATTAAGTGCCTGCTCGCGGGTCATTAAGTGTTTGCTCGCGGGTCATTAAGTGCTTGCTCACAGGTCATTAAGTGTTTGCTCACTGACTCAATCATAGAACATTTATGCTGATAAATATATAGAATATATCCAGGACAATGCATGAAACAATTGTGTACATTGCATATAGTCCCTGTGTTGGAACACGGTACACGTCACAAAGAATACGGGCTCTAGACTTCTACTATTAGGCTACTCATGTTTTTTCCATTTCAATTCAGCTTAATGTATTTTAACTATACAACCACGGGCTGGTGACATGTGTTTGTTATTGATTTTTGATCGACATATCCACCATGTAGTAAAACATTCTTCCGACTCTTGCAATTCATTGTAGACATTCTGTTAGGATCATAATGATGAGCAATATCCGATGAGTTTCTCTAGAGGTGCTTCTAAAAGTTGACAATTAGGTTTCGTTCACGATCTCATATTTCAAATCTCTTGAATACTGAAGCCATTGTAGCGCCTGTTTATAGCAGACACAGCTGCCAAGACTCACCAGCAGAACAGGTCACACGTGGGTGCTGTCTCTGCTTAAGCGATTACGTTACGCTGATCATCCACATCCGCAGTAATCTATCACTTCGCTTAAGCGATCATTCTTTGCTCAAGCGATATCTCTGAAAGCAATTGTTGTTTGCTTAAGCGATCCATCTTGAAGCGTTGTCAGCTTGTGAAATACGAAGATCTGGATGAGGGCTTGAAAGACTTTCAGAGAAAGAGATATAAGTGAAGGAGTTGGGCCAACTATATAAACAGTAAAAAAGCAAGATGGATGGCAGGTGCAGCATAGCGTACGCAGGCTATGTATCAATGCGATGCATCATCATCGTCATCGTCATCGTCATCGTCGTCGTCATCATCATCATCATCATAACAATAATAATAATAATAATCGTCATCATCATCATCGTCGTCGTCGTCGTCGTCGTCGTCGTCATCGTCGACATGTTCCTCTCCTTAATCATCATCATTATCATCACTGCTGCCACCACCACCGCCACGACTCACTGCTACAACTTCTCCCACGACTTTTATTACCACCTCGACTACAACTAGACCTCTAGGCCTACTGAAGTGAAGAAGACAGCGTTGTGTGCATTAAACCCGAAGCATCCTCTGCTGCTCTTTAGAAGAGTCGTAGAGATGAGGCGTCTGTTTGCTTGTCTGGTGGTTCGTCTGTTTGCATCTATGCGTGCATATGTCTATGCATGGGTTGGCGGGTGTATGCCCTACACAGTATGGACATCGTTTGTGTATTATTCCCTGGCGCTATAGACGTCAACACGCAAAGTCCCATAGAATATATCCTGCTTCTTTGTCGCCTGGCCATATAAAGGCCCACATGCAGAGGCAACGCAAATGGCACAAATATATGGATCGATTGGAATTAATGAACGTCTTCGATTCGGTTGCTTTCCTGCGATTTATCGATCATTTCATTTGTTTCCTCCTCCTCCTCCTCCTCTGTCTCCTCCTCTTCCTCCTCCTCTTCTTCCTCCTCCTGTTCCTCCTCCTCCTCCTTCGATTCTCTTCGCTGCTTTCTCCGTCAACCCGTGAAGCCACCGTTGGGTCGTTTCACAAATTAATTACGGTTCCTTCCACCTCCTTTTCCTCTTCCTCCTCCTCTTCCTCCTTCTTCTCCTCCGCCTTCCCCTGCCATATTTCCTCCTAACCTTCCCCTCCATCCTCTCATCCTCCTCTTCCTCGTCCGCCTCCTCCTGCTCCTCCTTTCCGATCCACCTACCCTTCCTCATCCCCTTCCCTTCCATCTCTCCTTCCTCCTGCCTCCCTTCCTCTTCCTGCCTCCCACTCTCTCCACTCTCCCCACATATCTCCCTCTCTCTTCGCTGCAGCGTCCAGCTCCCAAATAATCCGCTTATCGATCCGTAATACAAGGCATATCAGTCAACCACGCCTCATTCCGCTTGCCTCATACATTCACCAACACACGCGCATTCACCCGCATCTGTACACACGCATGCGCAATGTACACATATGCATATGCATATACACACTCACACATACACATAAACAAAACTACTGCGTACACACCAAATTAACACCATTAACAACTACTTTGCCTCCTCTGACCCTCTGGGAACCGAACTCTGATTGATGTCCCTTGGACTATCCTTTGGACAACCCAACTGATTCGACGCAGCCTCCGTGACTGAACATGTGCCGAGCGCTTGCCTTCTCGAGTGGTAGTCCAGGCAAAATACAGTTTGACCTGGGTAAAATTGCTACAGAAGCTTTTTAAACGGTTTCCTGCTCAGAATTCATCGCTGAATAACATAATGAGAATCCCCAAAAATCCGACCATGGGGTCACCCCTAAACACGGACTTCAAAAGGTCAACGTAGAAGGAAATGGCCATAACCCCAGCCAAATATTGACAATGCTTAAAGACGATAAGTTTCAATGCGTGTCTTATTAGCTTTATTGAGTAATGATGATATTTTCTGATTAATGATATTTTCCAAAGTTCGACCGTACGTTAGGGCAGAAGATAGCGTACGCGTACGGTACGTAATTTACTAAAAATAATAGCGTGCGCGTACGGTACGTTCGTATTCCGTACGTATGAGCAGCCTTTAATATTAGTTGCTTCTCGTGACGTCACAATTTTTTTCTCGTCATTTTCTCGTCGTTTTTTTCTCGTTTTTATTACGTTTTGCAACTTCATACATTCATTCTTTATAATACTGTTGATATTATAGTGATAAAGATGAATTTTGTGATAAAATTCAAAACTCACTGCTGGAATTTAATCAATTTATGACCGTAGTTTATTATTAGAAAATTGGAATAAAAATACACAATTGTTCACGGGATTGTTTTAAAACGTTTTCCATTCTTTAATTTTTAATTTTTTTAATTCTTGGTTAATTCTATAAAAAAGAAATTATTTCAACTAACACGTAATGCAGAAAAATTAGCGTACGCTATTTATTAATTTAGTCAAAAAATAGCGTACGCGTACGGTACGCATTTCAGCAGAAAAAATAGCGTACGATCCATACGTACGGTCGAACTCTGATATTTTCATTGCGACTGGAGATTTAAAAGTTTCTGGCTGAAAACTTGAAATTTTGGATGAATTTTGGATTTTCGTTCTGGCCTCAACCGTGGTCGTTACAAGTTTATAAACAGCACGGTCTTCATGTTCAAAATAGCATCTATTTATGCTCATAAGCCAGGAGGGATTGACAATCTTCTCTAAGCCTCCGAGGATTTTCATCAGCAGCCCTCTTCCTGGATTCGTCTGGAGTCTTCGTGAAGACTAAAACTTACCTTCATGAAGACCCAAACTTACCTTCATGAAGACTCAAACTTACCTGCATCCGCAAGAGCAGTCAACCTGATCCTCTTAATGTTCCATTTCGGAATTGTTGTCATCCCTTGAGTGAAGAGCTTTTTCTTACAAGTGGTTGAAGGAGACAAAGATCTCGGTGAAACTGATGCCGCCGAGAAAACCCTGTCGACAATGTCAGTTGCCAGAATAGCGTTGTCAGAACCAGAGGTGCAAAAAAACAGGATTTATTACAAATCAAAAGTTGGCTTTTTGGTTTTATTTGGTTACTTGGCTTTTAGTTTACCTTTGGGTTTTGTCACAATAGTGTTGTTATAAAAAGCATCAAACACAGCATGAAAAAGAGCCCAAGTACTCGTTTTTATGATTAATTTAGCATGATTTCGGACTAAATAACACCCAATTAGTAATATAATAGAAATATTAGTAAATTGAATAAAAATATTTCAAATAACCAAAAACCAAAATATTACCATTTTTGGTTTTTTGGGCTTTTTTTAAAAAACCAAAAAACCAAATAACTTAAAAACTGACATGTTTGCAGCCCTGTCCAAGATGCACTAAATTCCTTGATAATAATTATTGATAATCAATGAATCAATATATACTAATGAGGCTAATCCAGCAGCTTACGTGCCTTTATTATTTTGTAATGTTAAATCTTGATTGCTGTGCAGTGTACCTGACATTAGACATGTTTAAATGGCTAAAGGTAACAGATCTCAATGGGTTTATAAAAGTAGAGCACTGCGGCGATTCAGAATGGAGGGTTGCTCAAAGCCGAGTCAAAGGGTAAGTTCGGTTGAGGCTAAATCCCGTTGCCAGAGGATCAAGACCTGACAGAGCAGCTGTTAAGGAAGTTGTCGCTTAGGACGAGAGTGGGAAGGCGGAGGATTAGTTGAAGCAGAGTTACACTACAGAGACATGTAGGCCTATACTATAAATTCTTTGATGAGATGCATGACACATCAGTTTTGAGTGAAAAGTACGAGGGGTCATAGACAGAAGAGCCTGAGGCAGATCATGACGGTGGGTGATTGGCATGCAGAGATGAAGGATAAATCAAGCATTTTTGGACTTCAAAGGAAAGGGGATAGCCAAGTTGAGCATGTAGTCGCGGCCTAATTATATTACTTCACAGGCAGATAATAAAATATGTCCTAGAGCGCGAAGTTGCGTTTTAATCAGAACGTTGTACCTTTAAATTACTGTGCACCAAAGTGCGGATATACAGTTGGTTAACTATGGTTTATATAATCACCAATAAGATTTCATGATTCTGCTGCTTCCGAATGTAAACTGATCTGGTGAAAAATAAAGAATGTTTTACTTACTTACTTACTTAATTACATACATGCTTAACTCCCAAAAACTCTAGAACTTTGCTAAAAGTCAATTAAACGACGTAGATAATGATTGTCTCAGGCCCAGATGCAGACCATTGACGTCATTGTAAATTGCGCATCACAGCTAGTCGGCGCCGCATTCATTACCATGAAATTCTGAAAATGTGCAGATATTTATCGAAATTCTTCATATTTCTGCTGCGCTAACTGATGTTTCGATCGAATTTTCGTCGAAGGGCATTAGGTATACCCAAATTATTACAAACAACGATTTTTTTTTCGAAATTTTCAATTAATTGAGCGATGTAACGATTCGTAGGCTGAGGCCTAGGCTGAAATTTTCGAAGTAACGCCTTCTTCGATCAAGCTCATTATAACTTCTGTAGCGTCACAAGCTAAATGCATAGGCCTAGGACTACTTATGTTTTATTTGATTAAGCTAGTGAGACTCAGTCGCTTAATTCTGCATAGGCCAAGATACATGTTGTAGAAAAGGTTTTAACATTATTTATATCTGATTTTTAAATTTAATTTAATATTTAAATTTATTTGAATAAGTTGATAAAAGTATTTTTCTATATTTTAAATTTATGTTTGTTTATTTAATTTGTTATAATTATTGTTTATATAGAATAAAATTCTTTATTTTATTATGAGTAGGCTAATTAAGTTATCGAGACTCGGTGACTTCTAACCACAACAATTATATGCTTTATATTAAAATATTGTGTTTTTTGCTACTGAATGCAGCAGAAAGACATAATGTTTGTCGCTTCCAGCAATTTGCTTCCTTCGATTGCAGCCACGAGGACGATGGTTGAACGCAGGAGGTGAATGTTTAATTATTATGTTATTATGCTAATGTTTCAGCTAGGCTTGTAGGCCTAGGTTAAGCCTACTGAAAGGTCTTGAAATAGTTTGCAGTTCGTTTAGACTCGATAACTTATATCGGCGGTTCCCAACCTTCTTTTTTGTTGCAGGCCTAAGCCTGCCCCAAACTAAAAAAATATTTGTGTGCGTACCCCAACAGGAAAAAACTTGCCAGAAGCGTTCTTTGGTAATTTATTTAATTAGAATAGATTATCGGTAGGCCTGCCACCGGTTGGAAGCCGCTGATAATTGCATATCTACTTTAATACTTTAATAATACTGATATATACCAGCTAATATACAAGATAGGCCTAGGTTAAGCTATAACACTCTGACTTGCTCTAGACCGAATGTGGTGTAGGCCTACTAATAAGACTGTCAACGGGTACTCGGGTCCACGACCTAGGCTGACTATCCGGGTAATGAAATTGGTTTTCGGGTATCCGCAATTCCGTAAAAATGCGCGATTTTACCTGAACATATGCCAGAAATATTCCGTTGGTCATATTGGCTGACTGCCCGGGCTATGAAATCGATTCTGGGGTGCCCGACATTCCGTAAAAATGCGCAATTCCCTACATTTCGTAACAAAATATTCGCGCAGGCGGGTACTCGGGTACCCGACCAAGTGGATCGACGGGTACCCTGGTCGTGAGTTCAAAATTTTTTGACAGCCTTACCTACTAATGTTGGTGTCCAGTATCAATAGCTTTCGGTGCTTTAGGCGTGGCCTATAATAAGTTAGGTATAGTGTCCTATAGCGATGGACATGACAAGTATCCTTACAACATCTGGACTACATAAAAAGACAACGCTGGCAAGTAGTCCAAACTCCTCCACTGTTTGCACTCTGACAGTGCCAGTCCCAAGCCTAGATAAAGGAGGAGGGCGATGCTAATAATCTATATGTTATCACAGAGTGTCGTTAAACTGAAACTACTTCTACTATAGCTATAACAGTCTATACATGTAAGTCTGAGAGATTTTTGACGTGTAGAAGTCTACAGCATTTTTCCTTACAACGTTTAATCGATTAAGCAACTCAGTTAAAGGAAGCGTTATGTTAATTAAAGGGCCTACATCATCAGCGTATTAATAAATTAAACAGGTCAGAGAACTTCGGCAGTTTTGGCACCGTCCGTCCTGGCCGCCTGTCAGCTCTGGCACCGACAATCCCTGACAGTCATTTCTTCTGACCGTCAGTATTTTTTCCATAATCTGTCCGGACTTTTAATCTGTTCTTGGATCTTTCATTTCTGGCGAGTCTGCCAGGACTGGAAGCTCCGTAAGACATGGCACTGCCGCCACTGACACCGCAAATCTGTTATCTGACATGTGCAGTAGCTGTTGCTCTCGAATTGTATTCGAGGGCAATAGCTATTCCTTCCGCATGTCAGCTCTGTCAGCTCTGGCACCGTCAATCCCTGACAGTCACTTCTTCCGACCGTCAGAATACTTTCCATATGCTCTAGATATCTTTCCATATGCTCTAGATATCTTTCCATATGCTCTAGATATCTTTCCATATGCTCTAAATATCTTTCCATATGCTCTAGATATCTTTCCATATGCTCTAAATATCCTTTCATATGCTCTAAATATCTTTCCATATGCTCTAGATATCTTTCCATATGCTCTGGATATCTTTCCATATGCTCTAGATATCTGTCCGACATGGCACCGTCGCCATTGACACCGCAAATCTGTTATCTGACATGGGGTGCTAGCTAGTTGTTGCTCTCGAATTGTATTCGAGGGCAACAGCTAGTCCATCAGCCTGTCAGCTCTGTCAGCTTTGGCACCGTCAATCTCTGACAGGGTCATTTCTTCTGACCGTCAGTAGACATGTACTTTTTGTAGGCTCTCTGCCACGACTTTTAATCTGTTTTTGGATCTTTTATTTCTGGCAGTCTGCCGGGACTGGAAGCTCCGCCACTGACACCACAAATATGTTATCTGATATCTGGCACTAGCTGTTGCTCTCGAATTGTATTATAGGGCAACAGACATTCCTTCCGCATGTCAGCTCTGTCAGCCCTGGCACCGTCAATCCCTGACAGTCACTTCTTCCGACCGTCAGTATTCTTTCCATATGCTCTAAATATCTGTCCGGACTTTTAATCTTTTTTGGGATCTTTCATTTATGGCGAGTCTGCCAGGACTGAAAGCCACATCAACAAAGTGAAACTATATTTGCGCAACATTTCTAAAACGTGTTAGCCACATTAGGCAAACAAAAGACAGTGTTTGCCAGATAAAGTTATCAGTTAAGGCACGAAGCAGGTAATGAACTTAAATATAATTACATATATAGGCCTAATATTGTTTCATCATATATATATATATTATAAATTATAAATTTAAATTATAAATATATATATATATATATATTTATAATTTCATATATATTTATATCAAATAAATTACATAGAAGTTTATGAGTAGGATTATAAGATCGCAATATCACACACAGTCTACGCCACTCAATTATTTCGCCATTCACAGCAAATTTTTTAGCAGTCTCTCGTAAATCAGCAAATGATAGATAACGAACTTTTTGATGCGCGTTAATTTCGATTAAAAAACATTAATGCGGATTTTAACGATCAGGAATTAGTGTTATAGATTAACGAATTTACCGTCTAACACAGAACGGTGTGAGTGGAACAGATGATCGGACGCACAAACGGACGTACGGACGGGTCGTTGCGTCTCTCAAGAAGGAAGGCTGGATGCAGAAAGGAAGGAAGGAACCATGGAAAGAAGGAAATGAAACAAGGAAGTTTGGAAAGAAGGAAGGAATAAAGAAAAAATGAAGAAAGGAAAGAAGGAAGGAAGGCTGGATGTAGGAAGGGAGGAAGGAATATAGATGGGAAGGAAGAGTGGATGAATGGAAGGAAGGAAGGAAGAAAGGAAGTATGGAAAAAAGGAAGGAAGAATGTAGCGAATGTACTAAGAAAAGGCAGGAGGATGGAGTGAATGAGAGAAGAAAGGAAGTAAAAAGGAAAGAGACCCTAGAAGTGCAGCGGAAGGATTGAGGGATGGAACGGTAGGATATGAAAACGGAAATGAGAAAGGGGAGAAGGAAGCAGAAGGGAAGAGAGGAAGGAATCAAATAAAGAAGGAAGAAACGAAGAATGTAAGAAAAGTGAAATAATTAAGGACTGAAGGAAGGACAAAAGGAGGCAATGAGAGACGGAATAAGTTAAGAATGGACTGATGGAAGAGAAAAGGCTGGAGTGTTGCATAGCGTATATCATGGTGACTAGTGCTCGCGTCGCCCGTCACGGTTTAGTGGCTGCGTGTCCTGGCTCACACGAGGGCGAATGCACATTTAAGCCTACTCTGATTAAATAGTTTCTTGGCTGATCCCAGAGTGTTCCTCTATTATGGTCCTATAGGTCTACACATCTTTTCACAGCCTGCGTACGTATGACAAGCCAATCGTGGGAAATCTATAGCAGGAGACGTCCCGCTACAAACAAGACTTTCGAGGTTTTTGTCAAAGATAGACTTGGTAACTGGAGGTTCTGTGAGTGTGCTTGTTTGACAACCAATACATCCTATACGTAGTTTTCAACAACGAAATTAAGTGATTTGACTTGATAGCATCTGATTCAACGATCACGTGACTTTGAAGCATGCATTCGTTGTATTCAGCGCAAACCTAGTTCTCTGATGTGCTGTCGTTCATCTGTTATCATTGTTAGCAGAATATTTACAGGTTTACCAAAGTAACTATTATGATGAATCACAGGATGAAACCAGGCTTTTAAAATTTTTTAGACCGTAGGCATATACTCTTCAAGAACGCCACGAGCAATTTTTGCGGCAGCTCTATCGGATGCAGCATGCCGCTCAGACGCTCTCGCTGTACTCTGAAGCCGATGACTTCGTTGTTCACATTGCCTAGATACTGTCAAAGTAGTTGATGAAGTATCTTGGTAGGAAGTAGTGGAAATAAGCATATGGTTTCATGTCTGAATCATCTTCTGTGCCTTCACTTTGTTCGTATTCCCCTTCTATTGGGTAATTTCGTGAGTTTCGGTAGAGAGCAGAATATGTTGATCAAAGTTCCATTAATTTAACATGTAGTATATCTAGGGCCAGATGCAAGTTTGGCAGGTATTGCATCTTTCAATTATGACTCATTTTTTCACTCCACTCTACTCTGCAACCATCTGTGTGAAGCCGCCCAACGCATCAGCCACCCCGCCGTCCACGCGACCAACCGCCCTGCGAGCGGTGCTCAGTGACTTCTACAGACGACAGTCAAACTAGCCGTCTTTTTATTTTCGCCAACACGTTTTTCTACAGGTCAATTTATATGCAAACTGATTCTCCTACACTGTTTACACTCTGACAATGCCAGTCCCAAGCCTGGATAAAGAAGGAGGGCGACGCCAATGATCTACAATGCCTTTTTTAAATATTTCTGAGAAATCAACATTTTTTAATGTAATGTAAGTCTTCGAAAGTGTTTCAGCGTCCACAAAAGCCACGTCATGGAGACCAGCTTATTCACCGGCGCTATACCAAATCAAGTCCGCAATAGCCAAGCCTCTAATACGAATGACAGCACAAAGGATATGCATAGCAACTGTGTTAAATAAATTGCAAGTTGAAATCAAATGTACAATTTAGACAACTAAAACAATAATCATAATGCGCAACAATACCAGATCATCGTTCAATCCCCATTGAATTTTTGAAATTGGCAGAGTTGTATGGTCTCGAGACAGTGTCTCGGTCTCGAGACGTCTCGAGACAGTCTCTTAGTGTCTCGGCCTCGGATGCCTGCTGTCTCGGTCTCGGTCTCGAGGTAGTGTCTTGAATTTTTAGAAACTGTTTTGAAGCGAAAGTCTTGTTCTGTGTCGAACAAGAGGTCTCGATAAGTTTGCGTTAACTGTCTTAAGGCTTTCTTTATACTATCCAGAAGATAGGCCAACGAAGAAATATCGACAAAGATAAATCGCGGCAACATAAAAACTATTCTTAGGAATTGGTACTATGTACATTATAAGTTTCAAATCGAAATTACAAATGAACCTTATTACCGAAAACTGATACATTAGTTTTTTACAGCATTTTATATAGGACCACTTGTCTTTTACTGTCTCGTACTGTCTTGAACCTAGTGTCTCGGTCTCGGTCTCGGTCTTGGTACCTCACTGTCTCGGTCTCGTTCTCGGCACCTCACTGTCTCGGTCTCGTCTTGGTCTTGAAGTTTCAAGTCTTGCATAAAACCCTGGAAATTGGGCAATGCAACGAATTACATAATGAATTAACATCCCATTATATGATGCCCTTAAGTGACGACAGGTCCAATTATCGTGAGAAGTAAGAAAACAGTCGTTTGAAACTGATAAAAAAATTTCTTACACGAGTAACATAGGGTAAAGCATACAACTTGAGTAGCTTAAGAGTCAATCACGTTCAACTGACTACCTAAGACTAAACATCTGACCACAACATTCAGCCTAAAATGAAACAATTCACAACTTAAAATGCAATAATCATAACCGGTGTTGTTAAATTGTAAAAACAATACCTATTAATTAAGTGGACATTGTTTAATTGAGTGAAGTTTTAAAGTAAAATTACTCATTTCAATGTTTGATGCGACGTCACATTTCGTCATTTATGGACGGCCTCTAAGTAAGTTTGAGCCAAGTGAAAAAAGACGAGGTGATTAGGTGAATTAGTCAGTACATGATCGCGTCATAGAGTATTAAGTCATCAAAGTGGTGCGTCATTAGGTCAATAAGTGAGTCAAGAGGGAAGAGTGAATAGGTGACTAGGTCACTAAGTCATGAAGTGATTATGTCATTTAATGATTAAGTCATTAAGCAACGTAATGACGTTTGGCTATTTGGCTTATGTTTTAAACCGCTACCATCTATGAGCCTCGGCCATAACGTGTACGATATTCGCCTGCAGGCTTCTTCATTTAATTTCTTTCACAAATCACAGGCTTAGTATTCTTTTATTAGTAAGGATAAGGCTTTACAGCTTAATTAGCAACCATGCCTGGAAAGCGTTGCGGCGAAAAAGATATCGCCACATTTTCTCAAGCCAAAGATTAGAACAGTAGCCGTTGTCTCGATCATGATGGCAGATCTGTAACCAGTATGGAAAATGAGACATTTCGGCAACAAGGCTTGCAGGAGGAAAAGAACAGCGATAGGTTAAGTTATTCCAGTTTAAAATAAGACTTTCTACTTGAACAATTCTGCATTAACATTCTACACTTAAAATAAATGGCTATTCACACACCCTCAGCCTTCAGCCCCACCAAAACGCTCTTATTGCTGAGCTTTGGGGTCCAAATTATGGGAGAGTGGCAAGGCAAAAAGTAACACGTATTTTTGTGCGACCAGTTTATTGACCCCATATCTTTTATTCACTCATTAAGTGGTCCACTTAGATGCGCTCAAAATGTCTTCAATTATAATATTGGAATGTGCAGACATTGGCGAGTGTGTATAGTATACATCATATATGAATGAGGAGTCATTGAGGACAAATGTAGTGTCAACTGCTGTCAAATATTAATTACTATCAATTGCAATTTCTAGACAGACTCTGAAAATGAATACGGCTTTGTAACTGTAAGCCAAGAAGACCAAAAATATTTAGTACAAGGCACATTGAGCCAAAGAGATTTGTCGGCGGTGGTATGCAATGCACTTGCGTTGCATTGACATTTCTGTGTCTTCAAGCAACCAATGATTTTCGAGCTTCAACGGAATATATGGAAAAAGTCTGGCAATATGGTACAGGTTTATTTCACAGACATATCAGATATAACTTCAATGGAGAAGCTAGATATCTCTTGATAACTGAACTCCCTCAGACAATTACATTGCCTGTAGCAGATTCCAAATTTGAAATCGTGGAATCATTTGGAGGATTAGTTGGAACTTCCATATCAGATATTTCTGAACATTGGTTTTCTTACTCACTTACTTACTTACTCGTCGCATGCTTTTGTTTGGTATATTCCACCCATGGGCTTTTCTTACATTCCAAATACTGGTTTACTTACTCACTTACTTAATCTAACAATTGCTTCAATTCCAAACCCAAACTCCAATACATAATAATTTAAATGCTTCAAACTTAAATTCCCTACACAGGTCTATACCTATGTTTTTATACATTCTTCAACTCAACATATTCTTCAGCTTCGAAATCAAAGTCCATTATACAAGAGCTTCAATTCATCAAACTATTGTGTGTATGTATATATATATATGGCATGTCAATAAAATATAATTTCTAATGTGGTTTATACTGGACTTATTTGTGTGGTCAGAGCTGATTTCATGTACATTGTATTTTTATTGTGTTTGCCAAAACCAGATATGGTCTTAGAAGAAGACCCTAGAACTCATTGTAATCTACCAGATAGCTTCTTAGCATCTTAAAGTTCACCATACCATCGGTGCTTGGTTGTAGACCTGTATTCTTAATTCTAAACATCATTGTATTAAGAGATAAGGTCTAAGTTTTAGAATAGTTACTTGGAGATATTGATGCTTTAATTAAACGTGAGTTTTAATTATTAACAATTCTGCTGTTATAAGATAGACTAGTATGCAACTGGATGTCTGTCTGTATGGATGTTTGCCTGTCTGTCTATCTGTCCATCCGTCTGTCCGTCCGTCCGTCTGTCCATCTGCTCGTCCGTCTGTTTCTTCGTCTCCGTGTTAGTCTCTGTCTGCCTCTATCTCTGTACATGTCTCAATTCTTATGCACATCTGGGTTGCATTATTGAAGCTCTGTTTATGTAATGGTCGACAGACATTGCACACTTGATCTTTGAGTATCTAACACGAGATTAGAACTTTGCGTGAACGCTGTAAAAGCCTAACTTATTCATTAGACAGAATGCAAATCGTTGTAGGTTTAATTATATTGTTATGGTTAATTACTATAGATATGTAGTAAATCGAATGTATACGTAAGCCATGCTTATGTTTTCAATTATCTTGTGCGAAATTACAGTAGTATACATACTGCCGATTGTGAGACACTTGCAAAGGTTCATGAATATTAAAATTTTAATTTTTTCTTTCAAATTTCGATCTTGTAGTTTGGGTTAGGAGTGATTTGTAGTCGTTATTTACTGATTCATGCAATTGTTGAGTGCATGCGTACTGAGTAAAATGTACATCACGTGACATGTTTATTTTTCAGGTCGTGGCACAATGTCAATTGCCTAGGTATGCAAGAAGCATTGTCTGTGCTTATAAAGGTCACTGATAAGATACCAGATGTTCAGTTCAAAGGTCAGCCAGCCAAGATAATGGGCTATTGGGGTTATTTTAGTCCCCATTGATTATGTTTATTGTTTAGGGTTAGGGGCCGCCCACCGCCGCTATTTTAAAGTTGGCGCTAGACAATTGATTAGTGCCAGAGAGTGCAAAGGTCGCTGCAGGAGAACATTGAATGTTTGGCAGGTTGTTTACAGTTCAAAGGTCAAGTGTGCTACCATAGCAATTGATGATTGAGAGGTGGGTGGGGCTACGAGTCAGGCTGAGACAATGAATGAGGTCACAGGGTGTTACGTAATAGGGCAAAGGGCGAATCCTCAGAACGGCCACTTACCTCACTACTGTCCAACGTATTGTTTATGTCAAGAACTACATGTCATCAGTTAGATAGTAGTGCTTCTGCAATCCAGTAATTTGAATACATCATACTCTGAGTGCATTGGTGCTCCTCAGTGACGTCGTTAGGATTAGGGGGTCAGAGGAGGCAGATTGGATATGATGGTGGACGGAGAGGGGCTCTTGTATCTTCCCAATACCTAGTTTTGTTTAAATAACGTGCCAATAATCATTTGTTTGCGACGATGCCGTCATAATCATGCAAAAGTGGTACTCTTAAGAGCGGGACGTCACCAGCTACATGCCATCAAACCACCCGCGTCTACTCGCTCATCGTCATACCTTCTTCGTTTCGGCCTCTGGTCTCATCCTTTCTGCAATTCACGCTCTGCTGCTTTTCACTCAAGACTGAAAACCGAACTCATCAAGCTGTCGTATCCAGATTTTGACTGACTGACTGACTTACGCTAATACATGTAGGCTGCGTGTCACTGAGTGTATTCCGAATTTATGCATTAGGAGAAAGAGGAATTCAGCTACCTTCACATGGTTACTATAAGTTTATATTATAACCTGCTTAGCCTAAATGATTACGTTTTATTACGAGGCACTGAACATACCGCTACACTGCCGCAGCCCATGATACTATAGGAGGTAAGTCAGTGTATAATCCTGATGTGATAAACTGTTTCAACTTTAAGTAAGTATACATGAATGGGTACATTTAAATTCTTATGTGTAAGACCTTTCAGATTCACAGTAGGCCTACAGCAGTATATTTGTCTGTGTCATTTTAGTTCAATGTTGTGCCGCATGAATTTCCAAAGATCTCAAATGTGCCATGATGCCAAACAGTTGAGAACCACTGATCTAGGAAATTGTGTTGATTTATTGATATCAGTTTTATAATTTATCCAACAAAACACAATCTGACAAGGAACATTTTAATTAACTTATTATATCTCTTTATCTTGATGCATAAATTCGCAATACAAATATAGACGGTCCTATGCACCTGTTGTCAGCCCCCACCAAGCTGGGGAGGAGCATGGAAGTCAAGAGATGGTGGTAGATATGGCTACTGCGTGCAGGCTCTCGGCGGGGAGGTCATGAATCCTCAACGCCCGGAGAGCATGTATAGCTCCGGCACAGATCCCCACCACCCGATTAACATGAAACGTGGCACGCAACGCACTTGTAAATTGTAACGATGATACCAAGTAGTTTCAGCTCCCTCTGATACACGCTCGCTTCCTTGCAGGAGGGGTGGATCTTGCGCAGCCGTTATTCTCCTAGTCACTATAGAGTGACGCTTTAAAAATTAAGATTTTACGATGCCTGTGTATTACACAAATATCCGATTCATCCTAGGAACTCACCAAAGTATCATCGCCTTTTGATATCTCCTCACAGGTTTTCCGCTCTTAACTGAAAACATTGCTTTTCGAAAACCGTGTCCCTGATTCCTCCTCTTCGGCCTCACTCCTTCCCTCGCTATTTCAACTCCAAACACCATCCACTTTGGCCGTCTGACCTGCTTAACTTTTTGGGTTATACCCTCTGCCTATCGATTTTTTAGGGATTAAACGCCTGTGAATGTTCTGGTTCCCGCGACTTCGCTTTTGTGGGCGCTGTAGAAATGTTGAGATCACGATCACGGTTCAAGTACAGTACGGAAGATCCTCTTGAGGAATCAACTCCGTTGCAAATCGTGATCAAGTTTAATTGACATCCGTTGATGAAAAAAAATGACTCCGGGCTAGGTCGTTGAGAGGCGTTTATTCAAGCCGATCAAGTCTTTCAATTCTATAAATATAATTCGATGGCACTGAGGAAATTTATGCTACCGATGACAAGAACAGTTCATTTCAGTAATTTTATTACAAATTTCAAACCTTTTTTTTAGTTTTATGACGATAGTAGGCCTATTCCTCTTCACTCCACGTGATAAATACGAAGTATTTAAAGACAAGATGAAATGTTCTTGTCTGTTGCGCAAATGATCCTTTATCGATAAGCAATTGGTAAAAGCTCCTGAGAAGTGTGAGCATGTAATAAAGAAATTTAAGATGCACCCGTAATTCTGCATAATTCTGCATGTACCAACGACCTTCAGATTCGGTGTAGATGTCTTCCTTCAAATATGCACCAGAACCAAACTCGAGTAGCTGTAACCTACCAGTGTTTAACACGATCAGGCTGTTTTCGTCCTTAACATCCAAATGTACAACCACTTGTGAACATCTACCATTGTTACTACGATATGACGGAAGAAATGATGAGCAACGTCCTCTGGCATATGTCATTCTCTGCGATGAAGTCGAACAGGTCCATACAGTGACGTAGCGAGGCAAAACTCTCTGGGGAGAAGGCACAAAATACCGCCCCTTTCTATATTTCCATCACTTTATTCTTGTGCATATCCCATGATATGCACAAAGGGGGAGATAGGCATAAGAATAAGACACCTGTTTAGAGTGTTTTCAATATATACATTATGATTGTTCTATTCAGTATTCAATTCATTATATATACAGTTAGTTACAGCATCAGCAAAAGCAAGCACTGTCAGTCAGTTAGAATTAAAACTGTTTGACTAATCAAAAATGTGCTATCATTTTATATAAAAATAAGAAAATAGAATAAGATAGCATTTAATTAAGGAATAAACTATTTATAAAGCAAATAGTAAAGCAAGCCTCACAATTAAAGTTACTAAACGTCTTGAAGGCTAGATCGAAAATTATAAAGTTCATACAAAATTAAACTTAAACAGTAAAAATGTATATTTTTATGTATTATTTGTATTATTTCTCTTTCTACATATTGAAAAGAAAGTCGTAAATAATATCATTTAATTATGCTGGGACCATGGTAAGTCTGGCGGCTGGTGACAACTGACAAGTGGCAGAGATATTTTTACCAGGGCATTTGTAATTGGAATATACTAGTAACTGGTAATTTATTATGCAGATTACAGATACGGTACGGTTTCATACTTTTATTAAAATATTAAACAACATGGATATAGGATGTAGGCACTTGACATGGGCAGTCCTACTTCCTGGATATTTCCGGTACTAAACACAGTCAATACAATCTATTAAACGTACACAAGTAAAAAAACACACAAAATAAATGAATATTTTTTAGTGGTAGGGGCCAAACTAAAGTTAGTGTAAACGTATTTGGCCAGTAAGTTGAAATCAAGTCTTGATGAAAATAATAAATATATAAAAGCAGTGCAGATGATCCTGTCGGCTGCAAATTTGTATTATATTAATCGAAAGAGAAAGCAAGTTAATTTAATTTCGCAATTATTTTCGCACCAATCGAATGAAATAAATTTAGTAATAATGATAATGTCTAAACTCTCGTTTGCGGGAGTCTATATGCGACACAGGAAGCCGCCTAGGGCGCCAAATTTTAGGGTCGCCGAATTTTTGGAATAATACAGTTATATTTCCAGGAAAAAATTTGATGATGATACAAAAACAAATTCATAAATTAGTTATTAAAAACTAGTTTTAGGCTAATTTCAATTCCAACAACGATATTCAATTAAATCTTCCGCTCTTCCCTATTGAGTTTCCTTTGCCAGAATCGTCTAAACATTTTGACAAAAAATAATTTTTATTTTCCCCGTGCAGTGTGTGCCTGACCCCATATTTTCTCACATCCTACTGTTTATGCAGCGGGGATGGGGCGCTCTTGTATATCTTATATAAATGACTGAAAAGGGCACCAAACAACCTGAGGACCGCTCTGTTGTCTAAAAACACTAGGTGCCATTCGGTCAAGTCGATGGTACTTTGGTATATCCTGTATGTTAGTTTTAAGTCGAGAAAAAGTTAAAAAGCATTGTGCCAGGTTTAGACAAGAGCAACAAGAATGCTGAAGAATGCAACATATTCAAAAATAATTTTTTCGTTAGTTTTTTTTACCGAAAATGCCATCCCTAGGACAAGTGCACCTGGGGTCGGTTCGCCCCACTCGCTCTCTCGCTACGCCACTGGGTCCATAGCCGACTCTCTCCTTTCCATTACAATGAGAAAGATGAGCCTCTACTTAAGCAGAATTATGTGAATGGATGCAGCTTCTATGTAAGTGGCTAGCCAATGCAACTTCTTCTAATGCTGTATTCATTTTAATAGATTTTCCATTAAAGCCTAAATTCTTTTAATCATCATTTTCAATATCTGTTTTACATAATAGAGTGGGTGATTAATAACTTTTTATTAGTGAACAGTTGTTAAATAGAGCCGAATCTCGCCGGATTATGCGTAAGATATGCAGTGTCGAATTAAAAATCTCTATTTCCCATGTTTAAAAGTCGATAGTTACGACATATGGCTTGGTACTTTATTTCGAACTAAATACAGTTCTTGGCAAATCTCGAGGAGACCACTTACCGTCGCTCTTCCACAGACCACGACAGCACAATATTTACGTTTCTGTTTGCAGCATCGTTGTCTGGATCTACTACGTCTATTTAAAATTCAACAACATAATGCATAAAATTCTATATTCATGTATTCCAGGTTCCCACTTGACATGGTCTTTGCAATTCCCTTTAAGGAATCATGCTAGGTTAATGAGATCACTGCCAACTTTTAATATTCGTTGCTTTGATCATGTGCTAACTATAAAAACTTGCACGGGATCAAGAATGTCAATTTGAGGAATTGTAATAATAAATTATTGTTGTTGAAAGTTTGAGGCAATTTATCAACTGAAACTCAGACCTCATGTGATTATGTGACAAGTTTCTGTGGTCGAAGCCTGATCATGCGATAAAATTTGGACACGCTACGCATCTGAAAGCAATCACAGCTAACCAAAAACTCAACTGTTTGTTCAAGCCACTTCACACCCCGATTGTTTTGATCGCACAGGACTTAAACTTCAACTTAAAGCTGGTGAATTCATAACATATATTGCTCTTAGCAGCTTATGTGATATAAGTAAGTGATGTACGTATGTAATGTTAGAACTTCATGAACTATATTTTGTTTTTAACAGCTTATATGATATAATGATTCGTGTTTCTACTTGTACTCCTCCCTCTCTATCTGCTTGGTATCGAGGCATCTGCATCTTGCTCTTTGGGCGACATCTCTTGAAATTTCCTATAACCTGATTCAACACTCGTACGTTGTATTAAGCCCTAAAGCATGGAACGTCATTCCGGATGAATTGTGCTCTCTAAATAATCTTAACGTATTTTAAATAAAATTGCGGAATTATTTAATGGATCTATAATTGTCTCATTGCGCGTCTTTATCGTCTTCATCATGATTATATAGAATAACTAACTAGTTAAGTTTCTGACTAATTGCCAATGTATTTCTTAGACCTAACCAACTGCAACTATCAATCTAATGTAAGGGTGACCCTGATTACAGGATTTTCTGTCCTTTAAGGGTTTCTATTAGTCCCTATTGCCTCCCAGCTGATTGTCAACACTTTATAATTTTGTTTGTTGTTTTGGAGACAATAAAAACACTTGGTTATGGTTATGGTTATAAGCCGATTATTTGTTATTGCCAGAGCCCTAGTGCTTCAAATGTATTCCTAAGCATCCGAACGCTCTGTAGTAGATGCATTTGTTGCTATCTGGCGTAACATTTTGCCATAACATTGGTCAATTTGCCCACCTAATAGGTTGCCAAAACGCATTATTTACCTATAACTAGGTTAAAAATAACCAATTCATACACAAACCAAAGCCCCAGATCAAATATCAACCAGTAGGTCAAAAAGGTCAGGAAATTTCCAATAGTTTCGATGATAAGCCAAAATTCATTCACAAACCTAAGTCACTGGTCAAAACGTCCACCAATAGGTTAAACGTAACGAGGATTTCCAATAGTTTCGATGATGAGTCATTGTTCAACAAACAAGACAAATCTTGTATAATATAAAATTAATAGCACTGAACATATTTCTACACATCTTAAAGGAATATCATCCCAATATAAATTGGAATACTCGAAGCAGACTGTTATTGAACTAAGAAAAATTGCGAAACAGAAGGGTATGGTTGGTTATACGAGGCTGCGTAAAGCAGATTTGATTAGTAAAATTGAAGCTCACGGGGCTCAAACACTCAATCTCACATTTTGCTCCAATCTCATCCAATGCTAGTTTGATGGACGCGCCCTTTCCCGATATTGGAATCCCAACACTCGTTCCCATACCAGTTACGACAGCACGAAAAATTATCTTTAAGACTAAATCAGCGATTATTACATTCGCAAAGTGAATTGAAGGGTATATACCTGAAGAACCAAAGAGAAAGATGAACTATAAGATAGAAGCACTGAAAGCCAAAGTGAATTCTATATTCGGTAAAATTCTTTTGAAAACACGTAAAATAAAAGAAACGGCTACAGCTATCAAGGGCTTCACGAAACAATACACGATCGAAGGAGCAAACGGAATTGACGCCACATCTTTTCTCAAAGCAGCTCAACCACAACTGGAAGACCTTTTGTTCTAGAAATCGACAGACAGAGGTCAATTTTGTCCTCACCTGCACAATGAAGCGTTTTGACACGAAATCAGGGCAAGTAGATACCGAGTTTTTTCCGTTTGTATCGACGACCGAGGTGATTTCTGTCAGACTCCACCGAAATTTATAACAACGCGTAAGATAAAATGTTAGAATCAATGGCTGCCTTCCAGATGCGTGGTAGTGACTGGAGACTTAGAGCGTTCAAAATTAGATAGGAAC